>CAUYLG010008874.1:0-198629 GCA_963573385.1 Cacajao melanocephalus
GGCAATACCATTCAGAACATAGGCATAGGCAAAGACTTCATGACTAAAACATCAAAAGCAATGGCAATAAAAGCCAAAATAGACAAATGGGATCTAATTAAACTAAAGAGCTTCTGCACAGCAAAAGAAACTATCATAAGAATGAACAGGAAACCTAGAGAATGGAAAAAAGTTTTTGCAATCTATCCAACTGACAAAGGGCTGATATCCAGAATCTACAAATAACTTAAACAAATTTACAAAGAAAACCCAAACAACCCCATCGAAAAGCGGGCAAAGGATATGAACAGACACTTCTCAAAAGAAGACATTTATGCAGCCAAGAAACATATGAAAAAAAGCTCATCATCACTGGTCATTAGAGAAATGCAAATCAAAACCACAGTGAGATACCATCTCATGCCTGTTAGAATGGCGATCATTAAAAAGTCAGGAAACAACAGATGCTGGAGAGGACGTGAAGAAATAGGAATGCTTTCACATTGTTGGTGGGAGTGTAAATTAGTTCTGCCATTGTGGAAGACACTGTGGCCACTCAAGAATCTAGAACCAGAAATACCATTTGTCCCAGCAGTCCCATTACTGGGTGTATACCCAAAGGATTATAAGTCATTCTGCTGTAAAGACACATGCACACATATGTTTATTGCAGCACTGTTCACAATAGCAAAGACTTGGAACCAACCCAAATGTTCATCAGTGATAGACTGGATAAAGCAAATGTTACACATATACACCATGGAATACTATGCAGCCATAAAAAGGATGAGTTCATGTCCTTTGCAGGGATATGGATGAAGCTGGAAACCATGATTCTCAGCAAACTAACACAAGAACAGAAAACCAAACACTGCATGTTCTTACTCATAAGTGGGAGTTGAACAATGAGAACACATGGACAAAGGGAGGGAAATATCACACACAGTGTCCTGTAGGGGAGTAGGGGGCTAGGGGAGGAATAGCATTAGGAGAAATACATAATGTACATGACGGGTTGATGGGTGCAGCAAACCACCATGGCACGTGTATACCTATGTAACAAACCTGCATGTTCTGCACATGTACCCCAGAACTTAAAGTATAATAAAAATAAGTTAATTAAATAATTATCTGAAGAACTTATATAACTATAGATTTATCTAGCTCCACCCACCTCCAGAGTTACCAATTCAGCCAGTCTTGCACTGAGCACAGAAATGCATATTTTTATTTTTCTAAAAATGACAAATATATATATATATATATATATATATATATATATGTAGTCTACTGATTGGCATTTTGGTATAGGTATACATTGTGGAATGGCTAAATCAAGCTAATTAACCTATGCATTACCTCACACATTTATCATTTTTTTTGTGGTGAGAACACTTAAAATCGAATCAGTTAGCAATTTTCAAGTAGACAGAATATATCAGTAACTATAGTTACCATGATGTACCGTAGGTCCCTTGAACTTAGTCGTCCTCTCTTCCTGAAGTTCTGTACCTTTTGATCCACATCCCCTCAGTTGCCCTGAGCCCCCAGCATCTGGTGACTGCTATTTCACTCTCAGCTTCTATGAGTTCAGCTTTTTTAGATTCCCATTAAAATGAGATCATACAGAATTTCTGTGCCTGGCTTATTTCACTGATGTTCTTTATGTTCATTTATGTTGTTGCAAATGACAAGATTTATTTCTTTTTTTTAAGGCCAAATAGTATTCAATTGTGTATGTATTCCACATTTTCTTCATTCATTCATCCCCTGATAAACACTTAGGCTGATTTTCAATCTTGGCAATTGTGACTAGTGCTGTAACAAACATGGGAGTGCAGATATCTCTTCAACAAACTGCTTTCATATCCTTTAAATATATACCCAGAGGTGGAATTGCTGGATTATGTGGTGGTTCTAGTTTTCGTGTTTTGAGGAAACTCCATACTGTTTTCCCTAATTGCTGTGCTAATTTATATCCGTCCAACAGTGTACAAGGGTTTCCTTTTCTCCATATCCTTGCCAACATTTGTTATCTTCAGTCTTTTTTATTACAGCCATTTTAAGAGGTGGGAAGGGTGATACCTCCTTGCGGTTTTAATGCACAAGAAATGTGTATTTTTAACAAGTGCCCAGGATGATTCTTATAAATGGGTACGGTTGAAGAATACAAAATTAGATAATACTCACTTATTCAAGAACTATTCATTGAGCACCATCTATCCAGTTAAATGCTGGAAAACAGAGGAATTATAATAGATCCATCTAATGAGTGTGTGTGCTCCAAAAGATTGAGAACAGAGAACCGGCACAGGGGTCTGAACGAATGTCTCTTTGTTAGGACGGGGCAGTCATCATGTCCAGTGGCAATGTTGCAGAGTGGTGACAGCATGGGATCTGGGCCACACTGCCTGGGTTTGACTTCCAGCTGTGCCACTGTCTGACTGTGTAACCAGGATGCCTCATTTAACCCAAGTGTAACTCAGTTGTTAATAAAATGGAAACGGTAATGTCTTCTAGGTTGTTATGAGGTTTGGGTTCATAACAAGTACTCAATAAATGTTAGTACTATTATTATATTTTACAGTGCCTACTGCTTAGAGTTTTCACAAGCATGGATTCATTTGGTCCTCACAATAACATTGAGAGATAGGCATTACTATTAGTCTCATTTTACAAATGAGACAGCTGAAGCTAAAAGAGGTCAAGAAATCCAAACAAGCTAATCATAGTTTAAACTTGAACCCAGGTCTCTTAACACCGTGTACTCCTCTTTCTTTTATGACAAAATGAGGGAATCCAATTAAGAAGAAGCTTTGAGTACCAATTTTAAAAAGTTAAACTTCATCCTGCATCTATTAGGAAACATATAAGCAGAAGATGGAGATGCTGAAATTAGTGTGGAAAGTTGAATCTTCTGGAGTACATGGAAAATGGATACCAGTGAGGACCTTGAGAGGGAATGCTCAGCAGTTGATTCTGAGGGTAAACAGGGTTTTAGCAGGGTGAGGTTGGTGAGTGCGAATGGAAACAGGGAGACAGAGGCTGAAAAGAAAAGGAAACATGCCCTAATAAACAGTGACAATTGATCTACAAAGTGCTTGCAAGGTGACTGTCCGACATTCAAAATTACAGCTGCTGTTTTTACTTCTAATTTTTAGGATCAAAAGCTGGGAGGGTTATATTGGTTCTCTTGTTTGTTCTGCATGCTTGAGTATTCTTTCTACAACTTTGCCTAGCGCTTTATATTTGCCAAGTGCTGTGGTCAGTATTATTTATCGTTTCTCACATCAAGCGTCCAAGGTCTCAGCACTTAACTCTAAAAAGTGGTATTAGAATGCCTCAGGGACCTGACTGTGGAGAAAGCTTTTCAGCAACCTAAGCATAAATATTTTCCAAGTAAAAGCATTGATTGGGGAGCTTGAATAGATAAAATTAACTGCTGCAACCTTAAAGACGTCTGGTTCACATCCTGGGTAAAAAGGGAAGAAGCTTTATGGAGTCCATTAATGTCAATATTAAGTGACATGAAACAGCGTTACGCTAACCTCCTCTCCAAAATCTCATCTATCCAGTTATGTACTATTCCTTAGTGAGTGTCCAAAAAGGTTCCCTATTGTACAGCCAGGTGGGAGTCATATGCTGCCTGCCTCCTTGTCAAGTAATGGATTTGATTTCTAGAGAGATTAAATTGATTGCTAAAGGTCACATAGCTAGTAAATTACAGAGCCAATATTCAAACCAAGCCCTCATATTGATCTTTATTGTTCTTTTGGCTTTCCGAGAAACTTGGCATTGAAAAATAATTTTTAAATAAAGTGAAAATGCTTAATTTTCATCATTTAAAATAATGATGAAGAAACTCAAATAGCTGAGAAGTGTTCAAATCAGGAAGCAAAATCACCCTCCCATGCCCCTCAGAGATAATCACCATTCCAAGCTGATGACTTCCTACAAGGTACCATCTATTGTGTGTAAGCATGTGTACATGTAAATCTATGTAATGTTTTCTTTGACAAAATAAGAAGGACCATTCTATTCATATACTTCTACAACCTACTGTTTTTTTCCTCAACACCAGATCCCAGGCAGCATTAACATAGAGATCTGCCTTGTTTGCTTTCAAAGCTGTTTTCCAATACAACAAAGTCTATTTAACTAATTCCCTATTGATGGGCATTGAGATTGCTTTGATTTATTTTATTCTTGAAAAAAAATACTTCTGTAACTGTTGTTGGCCGTATTTCTTTGTGAACTAGTACTGTTATGGTGGAAACTCCTAGAAACCGAGTTGCTAGAGCAAAGGGAAAGTTTATGTTTTATTTTTATGGATATTTCCAAGTGTCAATTAGCCATCTAAAATAATTCATCCTCCAACTGAGTATAATGCTAGTTCTCCATATCCCCACTTCATTAAATTATGAAGTAATATTAATCTTTTCAATTTTTGCAGTCTAATAAATAATATGTTCATTCATTCATTCATTCAATCAACACATATACACTGAGTGCCTACCATGTGCCAGGTACCATTTTAGTTCCTCCAGATACTTCAGGGTAAAATAGTAAGTTTCTGTCCACACAGACAATTTTGTTTTAGAGGTAAAAGAGGTAATAAATGTAATAACAAATATATACTGTGTATATAATAATAGATCAGGTGGTAATAGAAGCTGTAAAGAAAAATACAACTAGATAAGCTTTGAAATTGTTCCAAACACTTACATGGTTTTCTGCATGAGTGACATGTTTTGCTATGATGAGAACTTGAAGTGTACTCTCCTTCCCCTTGAGAATGTTATGTCACATCTTATCAGACCTCATCCATGAGTTACTGACCTTAACTATGGACTCCAAAATGCATATAAACTCAAGAGCTTGGCAGGCATTGAGTGCTCAGCTTGTGGCAGTATCCACTCTGGCAGTTGCTTCTTCAAGATTGCTGGCTTAGGCTGTAACAAGGCTATGCTTAATTAGACTTTGAGCTTTAAAGCCTCCTCGGCTAACACTAGCACTGCCCTCTAGCATGGAGAGACCTTAGGTGCCTTCATGGATCTCTACTGTGTTGGCCAAGTCATGTCTCCTGAGAACCTCCTCTATGCCTCAAATTTCACTTAGACTTTACTTGCTACAGAGGCTTGCTTCTGTCCTAATTGAACGACCAGACTTTCATAACTGGACTCTAACAAAATTAAAACATACTCTGTGGTTAAGATATATCATCTATCAAGTGTATTCCCTCTAGATTTGTTCTCATTATTCTTCCCTTCTTTAAGTGATACAAAAAGAAACAAAATATTTTTGTATGGCAATACTCCATGTGATTTGTGAAATCATACTTTGATTATCCCTTATTTTAACTGTACAAAATAGAGTGACAGGAAATGCAGGGAAAGAGGGCTGGAACTTAGTAGACTACGCACAGGACACCTCTCTCATCAGAGACCCTTGAACAGAAACGCGAAGCAAAAGAATGGGCCAAGCATATGTCTATGGAAAGAGCCTTCCTGGCCTAGAGAAGAGCAGGAAGTAAAACCATGGTGCAGGAGTCTATCAGTGTGCTTTATGATAGAACAAGGAAAAGGCCCACATGGCTGAGGCAGAATGAACACAGTGAGGCAGTGGCAGCAGGTCATGTAAAAACCCTGTACATTTTTTTATTTTAACCAAGTGAAATGAACACATTTGGAATGTTTTGAGCTGAGGCAGGACATGGTCTGACATGTTTTAAAGGACCCCTCCAGCTTCTGGGTGGTGAATAGGCTACAGAGGCAAAACTGTGAGATGAGTTAGGAGACCAGTGTAAAAATCTAAGAAAAGACCGTGATGGCTGTGCACAGGGTAGCAGCAGTAAACACGACGAGAGCGGTCACATGATTTTCAGTGCAGAGTTTACAAGAGTTGCTGATGGTTTAGATGTAGGATATGAGAAAAATGGCAAGTCAAGAATAACCCCAAGGTTTTCGACCTGAACAACTAAAAAGATAGAATTGTTGTTTACTGAGATAGGGGTGATTGCAGGAGGAACAGGTTGGGAACTGGGGAGAAATCAAGTTTAGCTTGGGTCATGGTAAGTTTGGGAAAAGACGAAAAATATGGTCAGCCAGATGGCCTGAGAGGTTCTCTTTGGGTTACCTGGTGACCCAAGTGGCACAATTAACCCCCATTCCTGAACAAGGGAGTCAGGTGCTACTATCAGTACAACATCCCTTTTCTCCATGAAATAGGAACAAATAAAAGGAAAAGTTTCTAACTGGCCATTTAAGAGAGAGGAAGGATAACTGCTGGAATAGAGAAATGTAGTAATAGGATTACTATGTTACTCTTATTTGCCTTGTTTGCATTAGTAATCAAATTCAGCAGTGTGTGTGTGTGTGTGTGTGTGTGTGTAATAATTACACATTAGGACTGACCTAGACAATTGTGTGTGTTTCATCTACCTCTAATTATCTGCTTCTAGAAATAAAGCATTTTTGATTTAAACTTTGTATACTATTACTATTCTCTTTTAATAAAAATATATAATTAATTTGCTTATTTTAACATTTCAGTCTATCTCTATTTAGTTGCCTCCTCTTTACTAGGATGATTTTACTATATTCTGTCTTTACTACATCCTCCAGTATAGACTAAGGGGCATGATAAATGGACTGATATAACCAGTGAGCAACTTCTTTTAATCTACTAGTTGCAACCCTTAAAATATAAAAGACCTATAATGGTCTGTCATATATTGTCCTGAGCCTCACTTCAGGGGTGATTATGTTTTTAATGAACCTGGTCATTTGTACATCCCTCAGCACCTTCTATGTGAGAGGTACCAGAGAAAAATAAAACCTAGTTCCTGTCCTCATTGGACTTACAGTTTAATAAAGGAAAGAGGCT
Organism: Cacajao melanocephalus; assembly: GCA_963573385.1. Classification (NCBI taxonomy): domain Eukaryota; kingdom Metazoa; phylum Chordata; class Mammalia; order Primates; family Pitheciidae; genus Cacajao; species Cacajao melanocephalus. The sequence goes on from CAUYLG010008874.1 coordinate 6,865, forward strand.
CATAAACACGATTATACTAAAATGAGGAAAATACAATTAGCGTATTATGGACACATGGGGAATGAAAAACTCACTGATTCCGGTAGAGTCTGAAAAGCTTCCAATAGGAAGTAGAATAGCCAAGCCTTAAAGATGTTAGGTGGTTGTCTGGTTAAATGTGACAAAAGTACCTTCCAGACAGAGAAGACAACTTGGGGCAAAGGTGGGAAACTATGAGGAATTACAAGTGCCAATGTATCGTGGGAGCGCAGGAATGAGAGTGGCAAACATAAAGCCAAAGTTTCCAGCAAAAACCACCAGTGATGGAGGGCTTCATCTACTAGGCCCAGGAATTTGGACTTCATCCAGGGCTTGAGAAGCCAGTAAAATGATTTGGATGTGACATAAGCCGGTTGGCCTTCCCTGGCAGGACAAATGCATACGTTATTGGACTTAACATTTACTTTAGTGAGTTTGGGCTGCTGTAACAAAATACCATAGATTGTATGGCTTGAAGAATAACAGGAATTTATTCTCATAATCCTTGATATTGGGAAATCCAAGATCAATGTGTTGACAGATTAGGCACCTGCTGAGGACCCTCTTCCTAGTTCATAGATGGCCACCTTCCTGCTGTATCCTCACATGATGAAGAGAGAGGGCTCTGGTTTCTTCTTCTTCTTCCTCTTTTTTTTTTTTTTAATAAGGACACTAATCCTATCATGGCACTTTACCTTCATGGAGATAAACTGAATTATCTCCCAAAGGATCCCAGTGGGTCCCAGAGGTCCCACTTCAAAATACCATCACGTTGGGAATTAGGGCTTCAACACATGAGTTTTGGAGAGACAAAAAATTCAGTCCATAGCATTACTTAAAGAGAACTCACTAATGCCCTGTCCTTTCATGTTATAAACAAAAAGCGGAATAGTACGGAGAACCAAGTAAAAGACTTGGAGCCTGACTGTCCTTCTTATTTGTTATATAATCTTAGGGTAGTCTGAACCACAATGTTCTCTTCTGTAAAACTGAGATAAAAATCATATACTTTATGGATTTTTGTGGGATCTAAATGAATAAGAATGTAATATATGTAACATAAAAGTCCTTTGTAAACTGTATTAGTTCATTCTCACACTGCTATAAAGATACTACCAGAGACTGGGAAATTTATGAAGAAAAGAGGTTTGACTCACAGTTCTGCATGGCTGTGGAGGCCTCAGGAAACTTACAATCATGGCAAAAGGTGAAAGGGAAGCAAGGCACATCTTACATGGCAGCAGGAGGAGATGCGGGGTGGACAGGGGAATTGCCAAACACTTTTAAAGCAACAGATTTCATGAGAACTATCATGAGAACAGCATGGGGGAAACCCCTCCCTCATGATCTAATTACTTCCCACCAGGTTTCTTCTTAACACGTGAGGATTATCATTCAAGATGAGATTTGGGTAGGGACACAGAGCCAAATCATATCATGAACCATTAAAGCATAATTGAAGCGAAAGTTATTATATTTTCATAGGCACCCATATATCAATACCATTTTTGTATCCATTTGTCTTCTCTATCATACTATGAGATCACAGAAACATTTATCTATCTTTATATCCTCATCACATGTTGCATCTTGTTCTGTCTTCACTGAACAGGTGCTTAAATAATGTTTATTGAGTTGAACCAATGTTGGTGGGCACTTCTCCTCCTTGTTGCTAAATTTTATAATGTGTGTATAAGAAAAATACTTAACTCATTGAAAAATGTCTAGGTAGTCATATATAGAACAATACTCAGATGATTTCAGGGAAAATGAATCATATGCATTTGTTTGCTTGGCTTTCTGCTTAGAATTAATTCTCTCCCTTTTTCAAAAAAACCTAGAGACATCTTGTGCGATTAAACAAAATATTAAAGGACAATTAACATCAAAACAAAATTAGTCCCATTAAGATTAACAAAGGAATCCAAAGAGCAGAGAAATATTATTAAGCACCTGACATAGGTTAGTTACTGCATTTAAAGCAATTAGTGCTGAAAGCATTAATGTTTTTCTTTGTGTTATTTCTTCCTTAGTGAACAGTAGTTTTCAGGGAGGGGAAACCATTGTTTCATCTCACATGCCAGAATCTCTGATTTGTCTTTGTTCTAAGCATTCATCAATTTAATCTTTATATTCCACAGCAACTATGTATAACATGTTTGAGACCTCCCATTCCTGGCCCTGAACATAACATCTCCTTTGGTATCAAGCTATACTCATTCTTGAGGCAATAGTGCCTTAAAGTCATGGTATGATAATTGTTAAAGCACTGCAGAATTCCCTTGGAAAAGCATATTACAGTCTCATTAAAACCACATTAGTTTATCATGATTTTCAGTAAGAGGACTAGGAAATGAATTACTGAGTAACCTCTTGTTAACACAAAAGAAGTCTGTCACACTATATTATATACTGTGGTTTAAGGCATTAATTAAAGGCTTTTCAAGTAGAGTATACAAAGATGCTCTTCAATACAAATTCCCCACTACCCAAGAATGGTCATAGGCTTCCCGAGTGTTAGTGTCTGCAGAAAGATATACTTCCCAGTTAGGCTCTTCACAAATTATTTATACATAAATGATATTCACACAAAGTTGTTATAATAAATATATAAATATGTGCAGGGCTGGTATGTCTCTATGGATGAGAACCAATGAGGTTTCTGTCTGCTTAACATTTCCAAGTATCAAGTTCCTATTGGCACAAGTAAAAACCTCATGAAAAGGAAAGAAGCCGACAGCTGCAGAGAACCTACCAGCACAGCATATACATCTGCTTTACTCTTCAAAATTACTTACTCAGTGTATTAGTCTGTTCTCACATTGCTTTAAAGAAATACCTGAGACTGGGTAATTTATAAAGAAAAGAGGTTTAATTGCCTCACGGTTCTGCAGGCTTTACAGGAAGCATGATACTGGCATCTGCTCAGGAGGGAGCAGATGCCAGCTCCCTCAGAAAATTTAGAATCTGGGGAGGCCTCAGGAAACTTACAATCATGGCAGAGGCAGAAAGCAGAGGGGGAGCAGGCACATCACATGATGAAAGCATGAAATTGGGCACAAGAGAGAGAGAGGGCAAGGTGCTGTACTTTCAAACGGCCAGATCTTGTGAGAAGTCACTGCACCAAGTGTGTGGGGCTAAACCATTCATGAGAAATCCACCCCCATTATCTAATCACCTCCAATACTGTGGATTAAATTTCAGCATGAAATTTAGGTGGGGCAAATATCCAGACTATCTCACTCAGCATTCAATTTTTAGAGATAAAGAAACTGAAGCACTGAGGGGTTAAAAAATTTGCCTTCGGCTGGGCTTGGTGTCTCACACCTGTAATCCCAGCACTTTGGGAGACCAACGTGGGTGGATCACCTGAGATTAGGAGTTTGAGACCAGACCAACCAACACGGTGAAACCTCATCTCTACTAAAAATACAAAATTAGCTGGGTGTCATGGCACATGCCTATAATCCAAGTACTTGGGAGGCTGAGGCAGGAGAATCGCTTGGCAGAGATTGCAGTGAGTCGAGATCATACCATTGAACTCCAGCCTGGGCAACAAGAGTGAAACTCCATCTCAAAAAAAAAAATTGGCTTCATTAGGGACAAAGTTGAGACATTCAGCTTGATCTCTGTCTGACTCCAAAGAACGCACTTCTTCATTTGCCCATATGGCTTTTATACTGCATCACTTCCTTTACCCATGATACTCAGAAGGAGAGGTGTATAAGATCAAGTTTTCCCTTTAGACACAGAGAATTGAAAATGGAAGTATTTTTTAAAATACGTTGCTTTTTCTACCTTAATAAACAGGATATCTTGAACTTAGTTTAATTTTTTTTTTAACTAGAAGACCATTTTGCTTATTATACTGTAGATGTAGATTGACTGGAACTTCATGCAGACCTCACGGTGAGCCTGAACTATGAAGACAAAGCAATATCTTACGGAAGGTCAAGTGACAACATAGAAAAATCCTGGGACTCTGAGGACTTCACAAAGCAGAGCCACTATAACTGCTCAGATGTTTACACAAAAGAGAAATGGCTATACCAGGGGTTGGAACTTTTTTCTGTAAAAAATCAGATGGTAAATATTTTAGGCTTTGCAGGCCATACAATCTCTGTCTTAAAAACTACTAACTCTACAACAGCTACATACAGTTCGTAAAGTAATGGGTGCGGCTATATTCCAATAAAAATTCATTTACAAAAACAGGTAGTGATCCAGATTTGTTCCCAAAACCATGGTTTGCTGACTCCTGATCTATATAGTTGAAAACATGTTATTTTAGGTCTGTTAAAGCAGTTAAATCTATATTCTGAGTTATTTAAGTGCTAATCTGAAGTTTGTTAAACCTGTTTTTCTTACCATCTGGTTGCTATCTTGCCATTTTTTTTCTCGTAAAAGTAGAGAGAGAAATTTCAGTTGTGTGACCTTTTGTGTAGCGTAATATGATCACTTTTCTGTAAAATTTTTCATTGTATGAAAGATCAAAGTAGCTCATTCTTTCACTCAAAAGAATCATCATCTTCACAGTCCATATCAGTTTCATTTTTTATTTTGGCAGAACTCAAGCATTATAATTTTTCAGCATCAGAATCCCCTTTACAAGCTTATCAGCTCCAACCCATTTTCTTTTATTTATTTTATAAACATTTTTAGGCACACATATGTCAGGCACTGGGCTAATTCTCTTTCTTTCACTTACTGCTCTGTAAAGCGAGAAGATTAATTTTCATTGATAAAATTTTACTCCTTATGGATTTTTTAAAAGAATTTGCCCTAAAACCATCAGAGCCATTTTTAGAACTGTGTTATTAAGACTTCCCATCTTAGGTAACATTTAAAGAGAGTCTAGTTATTTGAACCTCTTTGGTTATATCCAAGTATATTCTGGTAACCTGAGAACCTAAGATTTCTGTATATATGTTTGAGGTTTTATTGTAAGACAGAACTAACAGATGGCTTTATGAGGGAATATATGAGTCATGTATGTGGAATCTTTCTACATTTAAAATTAAATTAACTGTGGTTATAATGGAGTAACTTGCAGCAACACAATCAGATAAGGAAAAAAGCTATATTAAAAATATTCATGAAACCATAAGCGTTGAAGAGGCATCCAGGATATGAAGGATCAAGATCCTAGAAAGAAGGAATATTGCTGCTTTGAACCTGACAATTGGATCAGGACTTTCTCCTATTTGCTAAATATTAAAGAGTGAGATGAGAGACTAAGAAGACAGGTGGAAGACAGCTAATAATAGAAAGGGAATACAACAGAGCTTCCAGCAATATGAGACTGAAGAAGTAAAAGTTGGGTTCACATGTCTATGGGAATTGACACCCGAGAAGCTCAAAGCCACATGGAAAGAATAGGCGGGAGTGTTTCTCTGTTCCCCTCACTCCTCTGATATTCTGCTGACTGCTAAACTGTTGGGGAGCCCCTCTGCCCTCATGACCCAAGACAACACTGTCAATGGCAATTTGAGGATTTCTCAAGGACAGAACCAGGTGTCCAGCCCACTCTGGTGTGTTCACACTCCCCTCAGACCCAAACTGAGATCGTGGGTGCTATACTGGGGGCACCACTGCCCCGCGTGGGGATTTTACACCCTTAAGCCACTACACCATCAGATTCCTCATAAACATACCCCACAACCTGCTCTGACATTGGCAAGCATGGCAGAGCCCTGGGGAGTTGTGGGACACCTGGAGACCTAACCTTTGGTGTCAGCTGTCCCTAAGGAAAGAAGGAGTGCAGCTCACAAAATCCCCCTTGAAACAAAGGAAATGTGAGCGCAGACCAACCACTGAAGGTGGTAATACCAAAGTCCAGCAACAGATGTGGGGAGGGAGTCATCTTCTGCCTCCACTCCGATACATTGTTGTGGATGCAGCAGCGGTTCTTCCTGCTGGAGACGGTGAACATGCACTCAAAGAAAGCACTTTCCGCACTTTTCACAGTGGATCCATTCCTGCTGAAAGTGAGCCCACACCTGCCTGGACTTCCAGGAAGAATGAATTCCAACTCCCCTTCCCTATATAAAGCAGCAGCACCCCAACAACAGAGGACAGACTGCAGAGTTGTGTGCCCTAGACTGGAGGAAGAGGCTCTGCCCTAAGCCCCATATTAGTAGTAGCCCTCAGAGAAATGTATCCATGGCCCCTGGCCATATTGCAGCTGGGAACCAAAGGACAAAACCTTTATAAACAGGTCATGAGCCCTGTGACAGTGTCATAATAGGAAAGCAGATTGTGTTCCTGCCACCTCAGGATAAAGAGCTGGTACATCCCTCATCCTTCCCCTGAGTCCTCAATGCACCATCATCATCTCTTCCTACCACTCTAGTCAGAACAGGTGATTCCACTCAGCACCAGCCTTCCTGCTAGCTATCACTCTTAAGTGTCATCTACTGGACTGCAGCCGGAACTGCACCACCAAACAAAAAAGTCTGCTATCACAAGAGCTTTGTGCTAATCTGTGAAATAAGTCTCCTGAGACCTCTGGACCCTCAAACCTGCAGGAGATAGTGTGTCAGCCCTTACATCTAGTACATTGCTACAACAAGGAGCATCTGAGAAAGGAGCACATAAAGAGCCTTGGCTCCCTGAAAACAACCAGAAGCAAAGCCAAACAATCATACACCATACAACGTACATCATATACAACATACACCATAGTCATACCCTGAAGGGAAGAAATAATTTAAAAATTTTAAATCCCAATCAAATGATAGCAAATTCAAAGATAAGAAGTGGCAGCTTCTTCAGGTGAGAAGGAATCTGTGCAAGAACTCCAGCTGTATAAAAAGCCAGAGTGTTTCAATACCTCCAAAGGATCACACTAGCTCTCTAGTAATGAATCCTCATCAGACTGAAATGTCTGAGATGACAAAGAATTCAAAATATGGGTTACAAGGAAATTCAACAAGATCCAAGACAAAATTGAAACCCAATACAAAGAAACAAGAAAAATTATTCCAGTTATGAAAGACCAGATAGCTATATTAAGACAAAAAAGTCTGTAATTGAAAAAGTTATTATAGAAATTTCAAAAATACAGTTTGAAGCTAGAACAATAGACTAGACCAAGCAGAAAAAAGAATTTCAAAACTTGAAGACCAGCCTTTCAAATTAACCCAGTCAGACAAAAATAAAAAAATGTTTTATTTTTTTTAAAAAGACAAAGCCTTTGAGAAATATGGGATTGTATAAAGTGACTGAACCTATAACTTAATGGTATTCCTGAGAGAGAAGAAGAAAAAGCAACTTGGAGAACATATTTGAGGAAATAATTCAGAAAATTTTCCCTAATCTTGCTAGAGAGATCAACATCTGGATACAAGAAATTCAGACAGCTTCTGTGAAATACTATTCATGATGACCATCCCCCAGGCATGTAGTCATCAGACTATCCAAAGTCGATGCAAGAGAAAAACTCTTAAAGGCAGTTAGATAAAAGGGCCAAATGACATAAAAAGGAAGTCCCATCAGACTAATGGCAGACTTCTCAGCAGAAATCTTGCAAGCCAGAGGAGATTGGGGGCAAATTTTTAGCCTTCTTTAAAAAAAATGCCAGCCAAGAATTTCATATCCCACCAAACTAAGATTCATAAATGAAGAAGAAATAAAGTCTTTTCCAGACAAGCAAACACTAAGAAAATTTGTCACTACCAGACCCATCCTGTATGAAATGCTCAAAGAAGTTCTAAACAAGGAAACAAATAAATAATACTTGCTACCATAAAAGCACACATAAGTACAAAGCCCACAGACCCTATAAAGCAATTGCACAGTTAAGACTACAAAGCAACTAGCTACCAACACTATGACAGGAACAAAACCTTACATATCAATATTAACCTAGAACATAAATGCCCTAAAAGACATAGAATGACAAACTCAAAAAAAAAAAAAAAAAAAAAAACCAAGATGCAATCTTCTGCTGCCTTTAAGAGACTCATCTTACATGTAATTACATCCATAGGCTCAAAGTAAAGGGATGGTGAAAGTTGTATCATGCAAATAGAAAACAAAAAAGAACAAAAATGTCTATTCCTGCATCAGATAAAACAGACTTTAAACCAACAATAGTTAAAAAAAAAAAAGACAAAGAAGGGCATTATGTAATAATAAAGCGTTCAATGCAACAAAAATATTTTTTATTTGAAATGGAGTCTCTGTTGCCGAGGCTGGAGTGCAGTGGCAGAATCACAGTTCACTGCAGCCTTAACTACCCAGGCTCAAGTGATCTTCCAACCTAAGCCTCCTGAGTAGCTGAGACCACAGGCACAGGACAACATGCCCAGAAAATTTTTAAAATTTATTTGTAAATAATTTTTAAAATGTAGTGAGACAATGAGGTCTCACTACATTGTCTAGGCTCGTCTCAAGCTCCTGGGCTCAAGCTATCCTTCTGCCTCAGCCACCCAAAGTGCTGGGATTACAGACATGAGCCACTGTGCCTGGCCCAAGGAGATTTAACTATCCTAAATATGTATGCACCCAATATCAGAGCACCCAGAATAAAACAAATACTACTAGACTTAAGAAAAGAAAGCCATATAATAGTGGAGGACTTTAACACTCCACTGGCAGCATTAGACAGATCATCAAGACAGAAAACTAACAAACTCTGGACTTGAATTCAGTACTTGACCAAATAAACCTAAGAAATAGACATCTATAGAATTATCCACCCAATGATCAAAGAATATAAATTCTCCTCATCTGCACATAGAACATTCTCTAAGATTGACCACATGTTTCACCATAAAGCAAATCTCAATAAATTAAATAAGATTGAAATTATCTCAAACATTTTCTTGGACTGCAGTGGAATAAAATTAGAAGTTAATGCCAAGAGGAGCTCTCAAAACCACACAAATACATGGAAACTAAACAACTTGCTCCTGAATGACTTCTGGGGAAACAACAAAATTAAGGCAGAAATCAAACGATTCTTTGAAACAAATGAAAATAAGACACAACATACCAAAACCTTTGGGATATAGAAATAGCAGGGTTAAGAGGAAAGTTTATGGTGCTAGATGCCTACGTGAAAAAGATAGAAAGATCACAAATTAACAATCTAATGTCGCACCTAAAAGAACTAGGAAAACAAGAACAAACTAAATGCAAACCTTGCAGAAGAAAAGAAATAACTAAGACCAGAGCAGTATGAAATGAAATTAAGACCAAAAAAAAGAATCTTTAAAAACGAGAGTTGGTTATTTGAAAGTGTAAACAAGATTGAAAGACTGCTAGCTAAATTAATCAAGAAGATTAAGATCCAAATAAGTACAATCAGAAATGAGAAAGGTGACATTACAACTGATACCACAGATAGTAGATCCTCAGAGACGACTATGAACATCTCTATGTACACAAACTAGGACATGGATGAGTTTCAGGAAACATACAACCTCCAAAGATTGAACCAGGAAGAAACTGAATTAAAATTATTTTCTGAGACAGTGTCTCACTCTGTCACCCAGGCTGGGATGCAGTAGTGCAATCTTAGCTCATTGCAACCTCTACCTCCTGGGCTCAAGTGACCCTCCCACCTCAGCCTCCTGAGTAGCTGGGATTACAGGAGTGTGCCACCAGGCCTGGCTAATTTCTGTAGCCAGGTTGAGATAATTTCTGTAGCCAGATTGCAGCTATTATTGAGATATTATTAGAGCCTGAAATGCAAATATTAGAAACAAAGGGTGAAAACAACCAATAATCTAATTTTTTAACTTTAAGGATATAAAAACACAACAAAGTAAACCTAAAGAAAATAGAAGACAATAATAATAATAATCAGAATAGATTAAATAGAAAACAAATGCAAAATAGAGAAAATCAAGAAAATTAAATATTCTTTAAAAACCTTTAGCAATGTAATCAAGAAAAGAAAAAGACAAATTACCAAATCTGAAATAAAAAGGAGATCATTACAGATTCAGTAGACATTAAAAAGATAATATGATATTATAAGTACTTGATGCAAACAAATTTAAAATTTTAAATACAATGGCCAAAGTTTTTGAAGAACACAGCCTAGCAAACTGACACAAGAGGAAATAAAAAATCTGAATAGTTCTATTCCTAATAAATTAATTTTTTTACTTAGAAACATTCTCACAATTAAATATCCAGGCCCAGCTGGCTTTACTAGTAAATTTTTCAATTATTAAAAGAAGAAATTATATCATTTTGCACCATTTCCTATATAATAATAATAAAGAGGAATACTTTCCAACGCATCTTATGATGCCAACACAGTCTTGAGATGAAAAACTACAAGAACGTTACTTATAAGTTAAGAAAAATCAGGCCAATCTCTCTCATGAACATAAATATTAAAAATCTTAAAATGTTGGCAGATCAAATCCAGCAACATATTAAAAGTATGTCATTACCAAATCAGATTTATTCTGGGATTGTGAAGGTGGTTTAATATTGAAAATCAATGTAATTCATGCCTATAAATATAAAAAAGGCATTTGACAAAATTCATGACCCATTCAAGATTAAATTTATTAAGAAATAAAAGGGAATTTCATTATTTTGATATGATATTTATAAAATAAAAACAAAAACCTCACCCTCTACAGTACTTAAAAGCTTTTACTCTGAGACTAGAAATGAGACAGAGAAGTCTTCTATTCCTACCTCTAGTCAACATTTTCTTGCCAGAAGCTGAAGACCAGAAGAAATAGTAGGTAGCAGCCGGGTGCGGTGGCTCACGCCTGCAATCTCAGCACTTTGGGAGGCCGAGGTAGGTGGATCGCACTTGAGGTCAGGAGTTCAAGACCAGTCTGGCCAACATGGTGAAACTCATCTCTACTAAAAATAAAAAAATTAGCCAGACATGGTGGTGGGTACCTGTAACCCCAGCTACTTGAAAGGCTGAGGCAGAAGAATCACTTGAACCAGGGAGGCAGAGGTTGCAGTAAGCTGAGATCACACCACTCAATTCAGGCCTGGGTAACAAAGTAAGACTTTGTCAAGGAAAGGAAAGGGAAAGGGAAATGAAATGGAAAGGAGAAGAGGAAGAGGAGAGAAGAGATGAGAAGGAAAGAAAAGAGAAAAAAGAGTAGGTAGCAAAACTTCTAGAATACTGAGTGACTTAAACTTTTTCTCATTCCTACTTTATGCCCACTAATATTATTTCATATATATTTCTGCCACGGCACCTATCACATTATTTGACTGTATGTGGCTTTTCTGCAAGATGACTTGTATTAGGTGATCTGGAAGCTCCTTGCAAATGCGGGTCTCATCTGTTTGCTATAATCCCCAGAATGTTGCATAGTGCCCAACATATAGATGATACTATATTAGCTGAATGTTTCTTAACATTGTGATGTTCCCCAAGCTCCTTATTCCGGTTACTATTGCTGTGAGACAAACTCAAAGTTTAGAGGATTAAAACATTATCCATTTTATTACAACTTATGGATTCTGTGGGCAAAGAATTTCAGTGGGGCATGGCTGGGTCACTTCTCTGCAACTTGGCTGCAGTACTCACTGGCAGATGGGCTAGTCTGAAGAGTGTGATACTGTTTCATTAATATGCCTGGTGCCATACTGGGGATGGCTAGAAGACTAGACAGATGTGTGATTGTCATCTAAAGTGTCTACATGTGGCTTCTCCATCACAGAGATCTCAAGGCTCTTGTCAGAGCTTACTCAAGGAGAGGCCCAAGAAAGCCAGGGGAAAGATAAAGGATGTGTTTTTACTTAGCTTTGGAAATTACACAGTACCATTTCTGCTGCATTCTACTAGTTACTAGTAACTGACTCATAGGCCAGCTTAGATTCTAAGTGAAAGGCTCTACCTCTTGATGGGGGGACATTGCAAGGTCACATTGTAAAGCAGCATGTGGGAAGGGAGACAATGTGGTGGCCATCTTTGGAAAACACAACCTGCCACTTCTGTCTTATCTCAGATGGTCTCCCCTACAATAGACCAGAGTTTATGACATCCCATCATTAAAAATATACTTGAATAAATATTCATAATATATTCAAAATAAAAAATAATAGTGTAAGAAGTACTTGGAATTAACTAGGTTGTACCCTTAATAAAAAAGAATAGATAAGATTTCTCTCTAAGAAACAGACTATAAAATCAGCAAATTTTTTTTTTTTTTGAGATAGAGTCTCACTCTGTCGCCAAGGCTGGAGTGCAGTGGTGCAGTCACTTCAACCTCTGCCCCCAGGGTTCAAACGATTCTGCTGCCTCAGCCTCCTAAGTAGCTGGGATTACAGGCGCCCGCCAATGTGCCTGGCTAACGTTTTTGCATTTTTAGTAGAGACAGGGTTTTGCCATGTTAGTCAGGCTGGTCTCGAACTCCTGACCTCAGCCTCCCAAAGTGCTAGAACCATGCCCAGCAAAATCAGCATATTTTAATCAATACACCTTCTGTATGAGGAACTTGACCTAGCACCAATAAAATGGAAGCTGATTCCTCTCTTTGCTCACTTCAAAATGAAAGTCGCATGTTGTGTCTGATATCAGCGTGTGGAAACAGATGTTGTAAACTTAAAATCTTTCTTTCAGCCTTCACTAAAATTAAATGAAAATATAGGCCATAAGGCACAATGGCATTTAATTGGAAGGCTTGAGAGGAAATCATCTTGTTGACACAGGTACTGTGACAATTCAGAGTACTGTGCTAGCCAGTTCCCTTCTCAGTGAGATAAGGAAAGGCAGCTGGAAGATATTTACATTTCGGTGTCCTCAGGAGAACAAGGACCCAGAGTCTAGACAGGTGGGCAAGAGGATGTATTTAACTGTGATATAGCCTTTTTGTGGGTGACTGTGGGACACAGGTACAAAGGAGACCTATCATTACTATGCCATTTATACTTTCAATTTTTTGATCATGTGCCTATACTACCCTCATAGTAAATGATAGATTTAGAATAATACATTTAAATAAATACAACTTTTTAAAATATTATGTTATTGAGAAGTATCAAGAAGCTTCTAGGGCTGATTGCAGTGGCTCATGCCTGTGATCTCAGCACTTTAAGAGGCCAAGGCGGGAAGATCGCTTGAGCCAGTAGTTGGAGACCAGGCAAAATGGCGAGGCCCCATCTCTACAAAAATTTTATAAATTAATTGAGTGTGGTAGCACACAACTGTGGTCCCAGCTATTCTGGAGGCTGAGGCAAGAGGATCCCCTGAGCTCAGGAGGCTGAGGCGGCAGTGAGACACGATCACACCACTGCACTCCAGCCTGGGCGATAGAGTATGAACCTGCTTCAAAAAAAAAAAAAAAGATGATGATTCTAACGATTTTGAAGATTTCAAAGAATCCTTCTAAGAATCTTTATTTCAGACTTCCTGTTTAATCTCACAGGAAAGTAACTTCCAACTACAAAACATGGAATGACTACAAAAGCTGAAAAGCGTCTTATTGTTCATTAATCTCCTAGCACGATTGTTGTTGTAGAAAAAAAAAATTGTTCTCTTAAACTGCAAATCAACCATCCAGCCTTATGTTAAATCAACCCATCTCTATATACATAAATCAGGAAAGCCCTTCTCTTGGAAAATGGCTAAGAGACCTTAGACCTTAGACCCTTTGATCTATATTTCTCTCTTTCTCTCTCTTTATTGTACAATAGAGACAGATATATTTCTCTCAGTAAACCAACAAATTGACATTTAGGTTTATATTTCAGGCTTCTATGAGCTTGACTCATATAAATAAGTTCCTGAGAGATTGGTAATGCTACCCTAGCACTTAGCCATCACATAGCCAGTGCCTCCCAGTGTCAAACATTCTATATCGGCCGGGCACAGTGGCTCATGCCTGTAATCCCAGCACTTTGGAAGGCTGAGGTGGGCAGGTCACTTGAGGTCAAGAGTTTGAAACCAGCCTGGCCAACATAGCAAAACCCCATCTCTACTAAAAATACAAACATTAGCCGATGTGATAGTATGCACCTGTAATTCCAGCTACTCAGGAGGCTGAGGCAGGAGAATCACTTGAGCCTGGGAGGTGGAAGCTGCAGTGAGCCAAGATCACGCCACTGCATTCCAGCCTGGGTGACAGAATGAGACGCCATCTAAAAAAAAAATTCTAATGTAAGTAAACCGTTCTTTCAATTATATAGAAATTTGGATGTCTATAAACAAGGGCTGAAGGATAATAGGGAAATGTGATAACAGTGATGATAATAATAGCTTCCATTAATTGAGAATGTACTTTGTGCTAGACATCACGAAGAGCTATATTATTTTCTCATTTTCAAAATAACATTAAGCAGGAATTGTCACCTTATAGATTAGGAAAATGAAGCACAGAGAGATTGTGGAACTGGCCCGCACTCACATAGCTGGCAAGTGTCAGAGCTGGGATTCCAACCTATGCCTGTCCAAAGACAGTGACCTCAAACAGTAACTACTTCAGACAGAAAAACAGAGGGCTAGGATGAGGGGTTGTGGGAAATGTTTTATGTTTTACAAAAAACTTTTAAACATATTTTCAGGTTTAAAATTGAAAAGGAAAGAAATGTTATCTGCTAGACTTCTAGTAAAATTTTAAACACATCTGAAGGTGGAGTATCTTTAAACCCAGCAGGAACTGTAATAGACTAGTAAAGTGGGGCTATTCTGAGAAGTCACTGTCAGCATCAGAGGCCAGGATAGGGCTTCTGAGGACCAGATATTGAGATCAGAGCTGAAATGGGTGTCGGCAAGACAGGCCCAGAGCAGGGGCCCATGTCCAGGGCAGGCCAGCTCTTCTAGGGGCTTCTGCATGTAGGGAAGGCAGACAGGGGCAAGGAGAAATGAGACAGCACAGGAATCAAATTGGAGCATCTGGGAGCATGACCCAGTGAGTCTTCACTTTTCCCTCCCCTCTGCCTCTTGTCATGCCACTCCTATGCCCCAGGACCACAGACATGGCACTGAAGTAGGGGCAGCCACAGCCCAGCAGCACTTGCCCAGCTGAGGCTTTCATTGGTTTAGAGTAAGAAGAGGAGGTCTTGATGCCTGTATGTACCCTCAGACAGGGTCTCTGGCCTCTGGATGTTTTCTCTTGTTTACTTTATATTTCACTCTACCAGAGATTAAATATTTGTTATTATTAATATAAAACATTCAAACATAAAGTAAAATTATGTTACAATTAACACCCATACACCCATCACTTACGTGCCATTATTAACATTTTGCTATGTTAACAAAATAACACTTACCTATTCATTTCTCTATTCAACCACAATTGAATCTCTTGAGTCTTTTATTTTTTTTATTTTTGAGACAGAGTCCTGTTCTGTCACCCAGGCTGGAGGACAGTGGCACCATCTCAGCTCCCTGCAACCTCAGCCTCCCAGGTTCTAGCGATTCTCTTGCCTCAGCCTCCTAAGTACCTGGACTACAGGCATGCACCACCATATCTGGCTAATTCTGTATTTTTAGTAGAGACAGGGTTTCATCATGTTGGCCAGGCTGGTCTTGAGCTCCTGACCTCAGGTGATCCTCCTGCCTTGGCCTCCCAAAGTTCTGGGACTGCAGGCGTGAGCCACTGCACCTGGCCAAAATTGAGTCTTGATTCTGGAAGTTTGGGATGGAACAGAAGGGAGACCTATCCTCAGAGAGGAAGCAGCCTCCCATCAGAACATCTGTTGAAGCACTCTGCCTGATTATTTGTCTTGGGGTCTTAGCCCCTTCCCAACTTGTCAGCTCTGCCTACTCTCAGCCTTTTTTTCCCTTTTCCCATCATCATCATTGGTTCTCAGCATCTTCACTTGTTAGATGTTGTATCCATAAAATCCTAAGGAGTAAAAAGGATTTTCAAGGTCAATAAGGTCCAGCTTTTGCAGAGTAAAGACACCTGTCCTTGTGTACTTAGATTCTCGGAGGGACAGGTCTGTACCATAATGACAGCTTGCATTTGCACAATGCCTTGGAGTACAAAAGACTTTGATGTGCAACCTGGCACACAGAGAAAATGATGACACCTATGAAGGACACTGGTAAGGTGAGATAACTAGTCCATGAATCTGGCACACTAGGCTCTGCCAGCTACCCCTAAGTTTAGAAAACCGGTATCTCAGCATATCAGTAACCTATTCCAGTTGTGGTCGGGAAGTTCCTTTGCTCTAGGAATTAACAACATAGGCCACTTACTAATTATGAAAGTCATCCAATATCCCTAAGTCTCAATTTTCTCTTCTGAAGAATGGGGATATGGATATTAACCACCTCAAACAATTACTGTGAAAACAAAATAGGATTATTCCTTGGATCTCTTGTTAACCAATATACTTCCCTTATAATATTTAATCCTCTTATCAACACCTTGTGGTACATATAATTACTTTCTCCATTGTAAAGATGAGGAAGTTGAGGACCAAAAATGTTCGAATAACTTTCCCAGGGTCACACAGTTAAGCAAGGGCCAGTGCCAGTACTTGAACTCAGACTGGTCTGGCTGCAATGCTCACCCTGTTAATCTCTACCCCAGTGGCTCTCAATCGGGGGTGACATTGCTTGCCAGGGACATTTGGGAAATGTCTAGAGATATTTTTGGTTGTCACACTGAGGGACATACTAGCGGCATCTAGTGGATAGACATCAGGATGCTTCTAAGTGTCATGCAATGCACACAATAGCCCCTCACAGTAAAGAACTATTCAGTCCGAATGTCAGTAGTGTCAAGGTTAAGAAATCATATGCTATTTTTATTCCCTCCAACTAGAGGAAAAACAAAATAACAAAGATGAAGCATGGGTTTGGAAACACTGATTGTTGTTTTGGGACAAGCCACTGATGAGGGAGTCAGGCCCCCATTAGGACAAACATTCAAGTGGGGAGACCCCCATCAGGCATCTCCCCTGTGAATCAGGCACCCTTCCTCATGCTGAGAAGCCACAGCTCTCATCTGGCAAGCGTCTATGGGTCCAAAGCCACATTCATCCCTTTTCTATGGTGTCTTTTGTGCCAAAGATCCTAAACTCCCTTGACAAGTGGTTGGAAGCATAGCTTTGCTGTGAAACTCTGGGTGCTAGATAATTAGAGACGAACCAAGAATTCCATAAAGAAGGAACAAGACAAGGCAGCCAAGGAGCCAAAAGAAATTTCCATTGTCACTTTCTTTCAATGTGATTTTCTGGCAGCTGGTCTCTGCAAAGCCTCAGCAGGAAGGTTGTGGCGGAGACTGACCGAGCGGCCTCTGGGCGGTGGGCAGCTGCCTTGGTGCCCAGCCCTGAGTCTGTGGAGGCTTTTGTTCAATTATTGATGTCTCAGGGAAGGATGCCGGCTTGGCTGGCTGGACTAGAAAGGCAATCCACATGAAGCAGGAAAATCATCAGGAAGCGAGAAGACAGGGAAGTGAGGAGCATCAGGGCTGTCTGTGTTTATCGACATATAAAAACATGTCTGGGAGAGGTGATTAAGTGAAAAAGCAGGTTACACAACAGCTCCAAGGATGAGATCATTACATGAGTGATGTGTGCAAGAGAGAGGGCTTTGGGTTCACCAAAAAAGTACATAGTAGCTATTTCTGAGTGGTGGGATTTTGAGTCATTTCTATTTTCTTCAGACTTTTCAGAATTTCTCTACTAAGACGTCATGATTGCTTTTAGAACCTGAGACAGCTATGATATTGGTGGGGATGGAGAGAAGGAGAAGATATAGACAAGGGTGTGTGGAGTCCCAGAAGCCAGCCATTGGGCTCTCAAACACTACTGGGACTTAACTGCCCTTCCAGGGCCAGAAGAGCTGTGTCCTGTGCTGTGTCTCTGGCTGTGACCAGAGAGAAGCTCATTAACATGTCCAAGGAACTGGCCAGCTCGTCATGGCAGGTGGGAGAAAGAAACACTGTTTATTGAGACAAGAAAGGCCACACTGACAGTGCTGGGCCCATGCAGTCAGCACCTTCTCACAGCAGCTCCCTTGCATAGGCAGCTGGTACAACTGTGTGTTCTAAACCAGGCATGCCTTCCTCACCAGAAACAAAGACCCAGCTGAAAACTGTCCAGGCTCCAGTCCAGAGTCACAGTATCATAAAACCTCAGGGTGGAAGCCACACCAGAAATCATCCCGGGTCACTCCTGCTCCTCCTGAAACTTGAATTTCCTCTATCATGTGGTTGATTATTCTGGGCTTGCACCACGCAAGTGCCAGGGAATCTTACAATTCAGGAGTCAAGTGGTTCTGGTTTTAGGCAGCATTAATTTAGGAAGTTCTTCATTTTTCTAAGCCCAGATGGCCTCCCTATAATCTCCACCCTTTGGTACAGACAGAAGAATTTTGTCCCCTCTTTCTCTTTCCTGTTTTTAAATCGTTCTGAGAGCCCCTGTCACCTTCAAATACAGTTTAAGCTCATGCTCTGGGTGCTCAAAATCCCTAGGAGTTTGGAGCAAGTGCCACATATCAATGGGCTCTAATATAAGAAGGAAATGGGGGGATTGGGAGACCCTCACAGACCTGAAGTCTGGAATGCAGGGATCTGCTGGGACCTAGAACAGAAGGAGCCTCATCATCAGTCTTCCCTGCTCTCCCCTGCACTTACAGTTCTTTTTCTGTCAAGGCCATGTGTCTCAAGGCCACAGGTGGACAGAACATGGCTCCCCCCATTCCTAAACGTACTGCCTTTAGTTACAACAGTCCCGTCCAGACCAATCCAGAACTTCTCAGTCCTAATTCCAAATTCCTAAAAGATGACTAGTGGCCCAAGTTGGATCCAGTTCAACCAACTGGGCCAGGGGAGAGGGGTAAAATGTGCACACACCTAGATCCTGAGAGTCTCTGTTTGAAAGAAACACGTAAAAGGGTTATCTGAACTTTGAAGACACTCACAAAATTTATTATGATCTGGGCCCTAAAGATCTTGCATCATCTGTTAGCGCCTCCCTGTCTTGCTCATTCCCACACCACTTCCTTTCCTTTTTAGAAGGCAGTAAAGCGTAGTGGTTACATCACAAGTTCCATAGTCAGACCACCTGGGTGCAAACCCAGACCTGTCATCGGTGGCTGCCCGTCCTCGGGCAAGTTACTTACCTGCTCTGTATCTCCAATTCATCTTTTTTAACTGGCTACAATAAAAATGCCTACGTTGTAGGATTATTATTGTAATTAAATCAGTTAATAGAAGTAGAGCACTTAGAACAGTGCCTGGAGTGTAATCACTTGATCAATGTTAAGCATTATGATTCCCTGGACCCATCCCACAGCTCCAGGAATACTGGATGTATTAGTCAGCGTTCTCCAGGGAACAGACTAAAAGAATATATAGGAATATGCATACACACACTCAAACATGTAGAAATGTGTACCCACCAACCAAGTCCATATGTTTTATATGCTATGAAACATCTAACATAAAAATACATACTTATATATGGAAAGAGCTTTATTATAAGGAATTGGCTCACATAAATATGGAGGCTGAGAAGTCCCAAGACCTGCAGTTGGCAGGCTGGAGACCCAGGAGAGCTAATGGTGTAGCTACAATCTGAGTCCCCAGACCTGAGAACCAAGAGAGCCAATGTTGTAAGTTCCACTCCAAATCTGAAGGCCTCAGAACAAGGAGAGCTGGTAGCATAAGTTCAAAGTTAAGGGCAGGAACAGAGAGATGTTCCACCTCAAAGCCAGGCAGAAGTTCTCTCTTACTCAGCCACACCAGGTTTGTTCTGTTCAGGTCTTCAGGGTATAGTGTCTCAGAAGCCTAATCCCAAAATGCCTATGAGTAAGTCAAGAAAGAAAGGTCTGCCTTGCAAAGGACATTGGGTGTAGTTTTTGTCTAATGGAGTATGCCATACTCTTGTACAAAGTTTCCAAGGGAGTTATATTAGCATGAACTAAGACAGACAGTGGCAATTCAAAATAAAGAGAATTTTCTTTGGCTTCTGAGTTTTTAGGAGTGAGAAGCAATCTGAGGACTCTACTCAGCTGTAAACATGGTTATTTCTTATAGAAAAGAACATCACAGAGGGCTCTCGATCATGAACTCAGGGTTTGCAGCTGAGAGTGAGCGCATCCCTGAACTGTGCATCCTGGGTGCCTTGCTCACCCTACACTAGCCCTGACCCTGGCACCACTTCTGTCACTAACTATTGTATGTCCATAAGCAAGTGACTCTTCCTTGGCCTCTGTTTTGTCATCAGTAAAATGAGAGATGTGGAATAGTGAATCTTAAAGTTCTCTGGGAAATCTTTAAAATAATGGGGTCCTCTCTGCCACACTCTTACTCTGATGATGGACAAATTAGACATAAACAAAAGAGGGAGAACCATGTGGCCAAAAGGCAGGAAGAAAATGGCTAAATCAACTTAAGCTTTCTTCTAAGCAAGAGCGGAGAGAACGCTTCACAGTTATCAATTTCACTATAAGTAGAAAACAAATGATTAGGGTAATAACAGAGTTGGGATATGGCAGTCAAAAGTTCCTAATCACTGCATATAGGTAAATGAGGTCAGGGACCAGGCTTCAGAACATTATGGCGTGAGCCTCATTGTGAAGCAAGGCCTGGTTCAAACACAAGCCTTTCATTTATAAACAAGTTCCAGCAAGAGTGGGAGAGTATGCTGTGGTTTAACTAGGAAATTTCATTGATTCAAGCAGTTTAATTGGTAGAGGGCATGAGGATGGGTGTTCTGCCTCACACAATCTTTCAGGGACCCAGACTGATGGAGGCTCTGCCATTGTCAACCTGTGGCTTCTGAGGTCCACCTGGGGGCAGACACCCAGCCACCAGACAGGGAAGAAAGAAAGTGAAGGACTGGGCTTCATGTGGCACACATCATTCTCCCTGCCTCAGAGAGAGCAACTCAGAGAGGCCACCTGCCAGCGCTCAGTCACATGGCCACTCATAAGCACACGGAGGGTGAGGACAGGTGGTCTAGCTGAATGCCTGGGAGGAAGGGGAAATAGTGGATGTGGTGGTGAGACACAACTGAAAGAAATTCTGAATGACAATGGAGTGGAGTGCATTTCAAAGTTATTATCACAACCGCTATGGTTTGGATATTTGTCCCTCCTAATCTCATGCTGAATTGTAACCCGGGTGTTGGAGGTGGAGTCTGGTGGGAAGTGTTCAGATTATAGGGGCAGATTCCTCATGGATGGCTTGGTACCATCCCCTGGGTGACGAGTGAGTTCTCCCTCTGAGTTCACCTGAGATCTGGTTGTTTGAAAGTGCATGGCACCTCCCCCTCCTCACTCCCACTCACTCCATGTGACATGTCTGTACCCGCTTTGCCTTCCGCCATGATGGTAGGCTTCTAAGGGCCACACCAGAAGCAGATGCCAATGCCATGCTTCCTGTACAGCCTGAAAACCATAAGCCAATTAAATTTCTTTTCTTTATAAATTACCCAGCCTCGGGTACTTCTTCATAGCAATGCGAGAACAGCTTAATACAACAATTATTATATTTTTTGCTTTGAAGCTTTAAAAAAAAACCCAGTGTTACGTAGAACCTAAATTTATAAAGCATGTAAAAGCAGAGTGTTCTCTTTGAAGCACACGTTTTAGAATAGGTAAAATTGGGTTCATAGCTAGCTTCTGCTACACATGTCCACTCCAGGCTTAGGAGACCCAGAACCTAATGGTTAAGAGCATTCATTTTGGGGCCAACCAAATCTGGTTTAACTGATGAAATGACAGTTCTGCCACTTATCAGCTGTGGGATCTTGTTCTATTTTTGTAGATCTCAGTCACCTTGACTGGGGACTATAAAGTGGGAACTATTTACTCTGTCTCACGGGGTTGTGAGGAAAATTAAATGAATATTATATAAATTATTTACCACCTGCCTGACACATTGCAGGTAATCAAGAAATAATAATATGTTTATTATTGCTCTTGAAAGGAGGTACCTCTGAAAGAATTCAGTTCTCCAGGCAGCAGTGCCCCAGAGATGAAAGCTGAGAGCCTTGGTCAGGATTTACCAAATCAGCCAAAGACATGGTCTATGCCAGTAAAAGAAATAAAAGGCATTCCTGACATTTCAATAGCAGAGGGCTTCTTGTGCAGGTGCCTGGGGCTGCCTGTGACTACAGTTATACTGGAAACCTCAGTCAGATTCCCAACTCCCACCCCAGATGGCCTCAATAGTGGAGTCTGATGCTTCTCATTAAAGACTAGCTAGACTGCTCTTCATGAGCCTTCCTCTTTTTCATTGTGAGACTCTTAATTCATCTCCATTCTTCCTACTTTCAAGTGAAATATATCTTCGACAGATAAAAGGAGACCCGATGTGGTATGCTTTCTAAAAGTGCAACATCTTATTGGCCACATAATGAAACAAAGCTACACTGGGAAATGGAAATAATTTTCAAGAAACATGGGAATGTGGAATTTTTTTTTTTAAAGACAGTGTTATCAATGTGCCTGCATTGGTTAGTATTAGGACTAGATTAGCACCATCTAGTTGGATGTTGGGATTTCAAGCCATGATATTGAGAGTTGAGTCCTGATTCCACCACTTAATGGTAATGTGACTTCAGGCTAGCTTTATTTTCCTTAGCTGTAAACTGGGGGTAATAATAATACCTACTTCTCACAGTTCTATGAGAGTCCAATGAGATCATGCATATGAAAACTGTAATGTAAACCGTAAAGCCCTATGTGGACATTCAATGTTGTTTTTATTTTGTATCCTGTCAGTTCCACAAGTACTGTGATTTCTGAGACCCTCCACTGGGCACAGGAGATGCAAAGATGAAGGAGGAACTCACAGTCTGGTGTGGGAGAGATGGAACTAAAGTTGATACAATGGCAGGAAAGGATGAGTACCAGAATGGTTTTTCCATCCTGCCCCTACCGCACCCTGCCGAAGGACAGGGACTGGCTCCACTGTAGTATTACTCATGGATGGTCAGACCAAGGAGCTTCCCCTGGCCACAGCTGGGCCACTCATATTTCCCTCCCAAGACTGTGGAATTGGGGCACACATTGAGTTAGTGTGCGGCAGGAGACGTACCTGTGAAGTTATGGGAACCAAGGCAGAGTTGTTTTTTGGTAGGGGTGGGGGGCACTGCATATTTTGAGGCTCTGTACACTAAAGAGTAAGCAGAGATATCTTGTTTGCAAAGATAAATGAGAAGCAAGCAGACGTGTAACAAGAAAAAGCAACGATGCAGCCAGTCAAACAGAGAGAGAGAGAAAGAGAAAGAAAGATTGAGACAATCTCCTTGGGCTTTTCCAGGTATGAAACCAGAATGCTTTTCTGTTCTTGGGTAAAAGCGAGGTATGTATTCCTAGAGTCTTGTAATATATCCTTCCCCTCACCTCTCTAAATGGATTTTTTTTTGAGACAGTCTCACTCTGTCACCCAGACTGGAATGCAGTGGTGTGATCACTGCTCACTGCACCCTCGACCTCCTAGGCTCAAGTGATTCTCCCATCTCAGCCTCCAGAGCAGCTGAGACCACAGGCGTATGCCACCACACCTGGCTATGTTTTAATTTTTATTTATTTTTTTGTTTTTTTATAGAGAGAGGATCTTGCTATGTTGCTAGGGCTGGTCTCAAACTCGGGCTCAAGTGATTCTCCTACCTCGGCTGTCCAAAGTGCTGGGATTATAGGCATGAGCCACTGCTCCTGGCCTCTAAACTGATTTTGAGTGGGTTTCTCTTACTTAAAGTCATCAAACCCAAAGTAAAACAAGATAACCCTACAAAATGTCATGGGACCATGAAAACAGTGCTACATTCTCCCAAGACAAGCTGGAGTTGAGAGGAGCTTATGGAGTCTAACTCCCTCTTTTTATTAAACTGGATA
The DNA here is from genome assembly GCA_963573385.1 of Cacajao melanocephalus. Taxonomy (NCBI): domain Eukaryota; kingdom Metazoa; phylum Chordata; class Mammalia; order Primates; family Pitheciidae; genus Cacajao; species Cacajao melanocephalus. Next base: position 30,626 of record CAUYLG010008874.1, read on the forward strand.
CCAGCACCCAGATTGAGGTGAAGTGATGCCCAAGTTCACACACCCAGTAAGTGCAAAGCCAGGACTTCAACCTACATCTGCACCCCTAGTTCAAGAGAAAGATTTGGCTCCAGGATGTCTGTCAATTAAGGGAATAAGCGCAAACAAGAAGCCCTGTGTCCCTGCTGTCTGCTTATCAAATCTCATGTTAAACCTAACTGAAGCCTCCCCTCCTCTCTGTGCTACCCTGGTACTTCCTTTTCCTTTTATTTGGACCCTTATCACATGCTTCCTTTCGTTGCTCTTTGGGGTCTGATTTATCTTCCCACCTCACCTGCTGGATAAAACTGAGTCTTTGTTCTTTTTCTGGCTGGTGAGTGTATAAAGCAAAGAAACAAGTCTTGAATCTTTCACTCATCTGGAAGGCAGAATTATATGTGGAAAAGGCAGAAGGTTTTTTAGTCTTGTCTGGGATCAAATCTTTTTTTTCTTCTTTCTTATTTATAACTATTTTATTTACATTATAGAAGATTCGAAAATCCATCAAACAAAATTGTTATTATCCCACCATCAATCAACCATTTTTAACATAGTAATATCTATTTTCCCATATAGATCTCTTTCCCCAACTACATATTATGCATGTATGTATGTATATCATTTGTATTGCTTTTCCAGATTTACTGAGGTAAAATTGACAAATAAAAATTGTAGGCTGGGCGTGGTGGCTCACGTCTATAATCCCAGCTACTTGAGAAGCTAAGGCACAAAAATTGCTTGAACTCAGGAGGCGGAGGTTGCAGTGAGCCAAGATCATGCCACTGCACTCCAGCCTACGAAACAGAGCAGGGTCCGTCTCAAAAAGAAAAAAAAAGGTATATATTTAAGGTACACAGTGTGATGTTTTGATACATATACATTGTAAAATCATTGCCACAATCAGGGTAATTAACATATCCATCACCTTACAGAGTTATTATTTCTTTGTGTGCATGTTGAGAATTCTTAAGATCTATTCCCTTAGCAAATTTCGAGTATACAATACCTTATTATTAACCATAGTAATCATGCTGGACATTAGGTCTCCAGAACTTATTCATGTTATAACTGAAAGGTTTTGCATGTTGACCAACATCTCCCTATTTCCACACTCCTTGACTCCTAGTAACCACCCTTCTATTCTCTGCATCTGTGAGTTCAACTTTTTTAGATTCTGCATTTGTGAGATTATAAGGTGTTTGTCTTTCTGCATCTGGCTTATTTCACTTATCATAAGGTTCTCCAGGTTTATCCATGTTGTTGTAAATGAAGACATTTTTAAGACTGAAAAATATCCCATGATCTATATCACATCTTCTTTACTCATCCACCAATGAACACCTAGGTTATCTTCATATCTTGACTATTGTGAATAATACTGCAATAAACATGGGAGTGCAGATATCTCCTTGCGGTAGTAATATTATTTTGTTTGGATATATACACAAAAATGAGATTGCTGGATCTATCTCATGGCAGTTCTACTTTTACTTTTTGCGGAACTTCTATACTGTTTTCCATAATGGCTATATCAATCTACATTGTCACCAAAGGAGTATAAATGTTTCCTTTTTCTCTACATCCTTGTCAGCCCTTGTTACCTTTTGACTTTTGAAAACAGCCATCCTAACAGGTATGAGGTGGTATCTCATTGTGGTCTTTATTTGCATTTATCCAAGGATTAATGATGTTGAACATTTTTCATGTAGGTCATTTGTATATCCTTTTTGGAAAATGTCTGTTCAGGTTCTTCTCCCATTAAAAAACTTTTTTTTTCATTTTTTGCTATTGAGTTATATGAGTACCTAATATATTTTGGACATTAACCCCTAATCAGATTTACGGTTTGCAAACATTTTCTCCCATTCTATAGTTTGCCTTTTCGTTTTGTTGATTGTTCTCTTTTCTATGCAGAAATGTCTTAGGTTGATGTATATGATCAAATGTTGATTCCGCCTTTTACTAATTGTATGATGTTGTGATTAATGCTGGTTAGCTATGATGATAATTATTTACTAAGCATTTTCTATTTGTCAAATACCATGCTGTGTGCTTTATATGTTACCTATTTAATATCCATAACAACGCCGGGAAATAGGGGAGGTGATTCCATGTTCACGAAGAAGAAACTGAGGCTTACAGAAGTTATATAGATAACTACACAGTTAACAACAGGCAGAGCTGTGATCAACAGCGCCAGCTCCTCAATTTCTATTTGGGATCGGGGTTGCAGCCTAGTTGCAAAGGAGTTCTTGGGAAATTGACTTAAATCCGAATGTGTATTACAAACACATTAAATTAGAATGTGTTACAAATTAATAAAAATTCCAAAACTTATTTCTACAAATGCTTTGACTCACTTTTATAAAAGATTGAGAAATATTGAGTTCCCATGTCAAAAACTAAGGACACCCAAATTGGTGGCTTTGGGGGTGCTGAAGACCAGGATATAGTCCTTTCAGAAGTGTCACCCTGAATTCCTGCTCTCCTTGGGGCAGCATGGTGCTTCTCCAAGACTGCCCAAGATGTACATGGAGTGTCTGTTCCAGACGTAAAGGACAGGAACGGAGAAGTGCGTGAGCACGTCTCCTGCGGAAAGAGTAAGGGGAAAAAAAATCATAAAGTCAGCTGAAATATTTCATCTGTGTTTAATCACCGGGAAAAAACATTTCTCAATCATTAGACCAAGTTAATGGGCCTAGCAAAGCCCACAGTCTCTGCTCTTCATCTGTTAGTTATAAATGGAGCCACAGAAGCCTCCGGGCTGAAGCTGGGGCCCAAGAAAAGCCTCAGTGTTTACATTATTGTCTTAATATTTGGCAAAAAAAAAAAAAAGGTATCTAAATCTTTGGGAATGGTTCAGATGTTAGCATTCAGAGCCTTTATAGACTCAGCACGTATTTTTATTTCCTGTCCTCCAATTTAAACAGAGACATAGGAGGGAGGCCGTTGACAAGATGATGGTTATGCCAACTGCAAGCTTAGTGTTCTCCTGGGGCCTGCCAGGCCACCCCCGCCGTAGCCCTTTACCTGGGGTCCTGTATCTCAGCCTTTCCCTCTGACCTTCTAGACTCTTCCCTAAATTCATGTGTCTTACTCTTTTCTTCTTCATCTTGTTTCCTCTCCCAACTGGGCTAGTCACATGCTATCATGTATGTTGGAGTATTTTGTGATTGGTATTATATAAAAAGAGCCCCCACTTCTTAAGTATTTCCTGGTTATTTTATAGGTTTTACTTAATTTAATCCTCACCACAAGCCTGTGAGGAAGATTCTGTTATCTTCATCCTGATGAGAAGTCTTCATCCTGGTCAGGAGGTTAAATAACTTCCCCAAAGTCACGGATCAGACATTCACGCCTAGGTTTTCAGAATTCTAACACTCCTGATCATACCGCTTGACTTATGCTGTTCTTGTCACTAGGAATAATAATTACTGTTAATAGTTAATGTTATCAAAGACAAGACTAATAATCCTTTTGAAGACCTTAGCTCTCTGTCACTTGAATTGTTAGCCCTCCAAAGAATATTGTATCATAATAAGCAAATGCAAGTTCCCTTTAAGATTAGCCATAAGAATCTGAAAGCTTTGATCACCTATACCAGATAATGTCTTCTGTAGGTCAGTATACTCCCTATTGCTGTCTTTTGTACCACAGACACTGAAAACCTAGAAATTACACTTCCCAGAGTCCCCTGCCAGCAGGGGCTCTGCCAATGAGAGAGATTCACATGAAATCTGGAAGACGAATAAGAGGAAGACATCATTTTCCAGAGGCAGCTGTGGGGTTTCTAGGTACCATCCTGAGAATCATCGCTGGGTGCTGCAGGTAGCCTAGATCCTGGTGGTAGCTTTACCAGGATTCCTGATAAACAGATTCCTTAGTAGTGAGCAGCAGTCTCCCTAATCACTGCTCCCCACCCCTTCTGACGATTGTGTAAGCCTCTATGTCTTCATACGAAATTCACTTCCCACCTGAAATGCCTACAGTAGCTTCTATTTTCCTGACAACCCTGACCGCAACATTGTCCAATCATTGATAATAAAATTAAAACAATCAAAAAATAAGATGTATTTATTACCTACTATGTTCAAGACGTTTTTGATGTTGGAATAGCAACGCTAATAAGAAAGAATCCTTTTCCTTGAAGAAGGCATGTTTTTATGCTTCTAAAATATTCATTGAATAAATGAATACAAACAGTAAGAGAAAGAGGAATTTAGAAATTCTATTGTCCAGAACAATAGAATGAGTTTGGACTAGCGGGCAAGAAATAACTGGGTTCTGCAATCCGCTTACTGTTTAAGTACAGACTGTCACTGCAGAGCCTCTTAATATGTTTCCCTACCTTTAGTCTCACCCTGTAGAAGCTACGTGGGTTTCCAATTTGAGTGGATCAAGATCAGCCACTCCTTAATGGTTATTGACTTAGAGTAATATTTTCCAACTGTAAAATAGGTTTTAAAGGCACCAAAATGAGCACATAAAGGCAGAAGTCAAAATTGTTCAGTTTCTGAGCAGTAAAGCATTTAATGAATGTGGCCTGGAGTGAAAAGTTTCAATTGTTTCTTCAGGTCTTCCTCAAATATTTAAGGATTTCTGTGATGGCTGGTCTCCAGGAAGGCCCCCAGTGATTCTCATTTCCTGGTATTCATGCCCTTGTATAGGTCCCTTGACCCCAACACCAAAGAGGGCGGACTTGTGAAACTAGTTTTTTATTGCTGAAATGACTGTGTGTGACTTCTGACATTGCTGCATCCATCTTGCTATTTCCTGGATTACTCAATCGGGGGTGGCGGGTGCCCATTACCATGCCATGGGGATGCTCAGTACAGAGGTCCATGCGGTGAGGAACTGAGGCTTCTTGCCCGCAGCCATGTGGGTAGGCCACCATGAAAGTGGCTCTTCTCAGCCTAGTCAAACCTGGCCAACGCCTCACTGCGTGATGGACTCTGAGCCAAAACCTCCCAGCTAAGCTACTACCAAACCCCTGACCCACTGAAACTGTGTGAGATCAATATTTATATTGTTTTAGGCCAAGTTTTGCGATTTTTAGGTACATACCAGAAGATAATGAATACAGGGTCCAAAAAATTCAATTCACAGAAACGCGTTCAATCTCTTGCCCTGTACTCTGCTCTATCACTCCATTCTTGGGAGCCACTTACCCTTCCACCCCAAGAGAACCTTCAGTTAACAAGTTAACAAGTTAACAAGAGGCAGCTTTCCCTGTTCCAGCTGGTTATACTCGCATCCCCTTTATCCTTACCACAGCCACTCCCACGTGACTAGTACCTGAAAAGTCACGTCTTCTCACAGGGAACAGCCTGTCCGGGAATGATGTTTCTTCTGTTTTCGTTGCTTTTCCTCTAAAAAAATCTGTTTCTGCCATTTTTATCTTTTCTATACTTAGAGATGGGAGCATGGAGAGTGGAGAATGATGCCAAGTGGACTAAAGAGGAATGACAGCCAGGCGGGGTGGCTCATGCCTGTAATCCCAACACTTTGGGAGGCAGAGGTGGGTGGATCACCTGAGGTCGGGAGTTCGAGACCAGCCTGACCAACATCTCTACTAAAAATACAAAATTAGCTGAGCATGGTGGCACATGCCTGTAATCCCAGCTACTCAGGAGGCTGAGGCAGGAGAATCGTTTGAACCTGGGAGGCAGAGGTAGCGGTGAGCCGAGATCCCGCTACTGCACTCCAGCCAGGACAACAAGAGATAAACTTCGTCTCAAAAAAAAAAAAAAGAGAAAAAAAAGAGGAGTGACAGCTGTAAAGTGGCTTATCTGTGATAGAACACATCAGGTCACTGTAGGAACCAAAGAAGGTGGTGTTTACCATCCCTGGTAGCGTGGCTGACAAACACCCAGTCTGTCTTAGCTCCCCTCTGTCTCTCCAGGCCCTAACACCTTTCTTACAGCCAAGAGGTGAACTCTCCATCTTTCACATCTACTTGCATTGGGATTTTCTGTTCCCTCTGAAAGGAATGCTGTGTCTGCTCTTGACTGTTTGGTGACCTCTTAGACAATCTACAAGATCAGCTCAAGTTCTAACAGTTTTGGAAAGCCTTCTTTGTCCTCCCCAGACCAATAATACTGTCCACCTCTCTGCTGTCTTCCCATTTCTCAATTATTAGTATTTAACCATTGCTGTAATTACTGTTCTCATATGTCATCCCTTGACTGGCCCAGAAGAGCCTCAGGGGCAGAAAATATATTCTCATTTTGTAGCTTCTGCTCCTAGCACAGAACTTGTCGTAGAGTGGAGAGGGAGAGAAGATGATAAAGAAAGAGAGGAAGGAAGAAAAGGAGATAGTAGATATTGGTTGGTTGCTCTTCAGCATCCATTTCCCCTTCTCTCTTCAGCCTTCCCCTGTCAGCCCTAGTGATTGAGTGTGATTGATGCCTCCCCCGGGAGTGGGTTTGAGTGGCCCAAAGAAAGCAAAGCATTCCAATTTCCTTACTACCGACCGGTTCGGAGATGGGTATTTAAACCAGTCAGGGACATTTTCTGAGTCTGCAGGTAAAGACGAGCCTCCTTCTTTTATGAAAGCTATCGGAAAGAGTCTTCTCTTCCTGCTGATGTGAATAAGGAAGAGGTAGCCCTGGAGCTGCTGGCACCATTTTGTACTTCAAAGGGAAACCTGTCTGAGAATGAAGCAAAGATTTAGGAAGGAAAGACCAGAGATGAAGAGGGGGGGAAAAAAACAAAACTACATCCTGATCACATTGTCTGGGCTCTGAAACAAGCCATACCTGTAAGTGTGACCCCAATGCTTTCAGATAGGAAAATTCTTTTATTATTAAAGCCAGTTTCAATTAAGTTTTCTACTACTGGCAGCATAAAGAGTCCTAACTGATATAAGAAGAAATGGAAAAAAAAAGTTAATTTTCTCATCTAAAATGTCTAAGAAATATAATTAGATATTTAAAGGAAAACATTTCATTTATCTGGGAAATTCACTTATCTAGAATTTTTTATCCCCAAGTGATGTCCAATGAGAAAGACATGCTGTACCTATCTTCCCAACTAGATGGTAAGCCTGTTGAAGGCAGAAATTATTTCTTCATTCAGCAAGTATAGAGCATCTTCTAAAAGTTAGGCACTGGGCTGACACAAAAAGAAGATAAGGTCCTTGTCAAGTGCAGGAGACAGACACATCCGCCCATCCTCTGTGGTGTCTGGCAGGGACATCAGGAGCGGCAATTAAGATCAACTGATCGTTTCATGACTGCTTAAGTGCAGCTGCACCGCAGCTGAGAGTGGGTTACCAGGAATAGGAAGAGCAAAGAAGAGAATAGGAAACTGGGGCCTGTGAAGAATACTAATTTGGTCCAGGTTGAAGCACTGTAAATGGAGTTATAAAAGAGAAGGCCAGTTGAGAGACCTGGTCAGTTAGGAAGGAATTGCGTTCAGAGATCAGCTGAAGGAAAGGCTCACTCATTAGGAACTTGCTGAGAGAGTGAGAGAAGCCCAGAAAGAAAGTACAATGGATTCCAGACGGTCAGAGTGAAGAAAGTGTTTGGGAGGCCGAGGTGGGTGGATCACCTGAGGTCAGGAGTTCGAGACCAGCCTGGCCAACATGGTGGAACCCTGTCTCTACTAAAAATATAAAAATTAGCTGAGCATGGTGGCGGGCGCCTATAATCCTGACTACTCAAAAGGCTGAGGCACCAGAATTGCTTAAACCTGGGAGGCAGAGGTTGCAGTGAGCCAAGATAGCACCACTGCATTCCAGCTTGGGTGACAGAGTGAGACTCCATCTTGGAAAAAAAGAAAAAGAAAGTGTAAGGGGACCAAGCTAGGGATGCAACAGCCAGACAGTTATTAACCCCTGAGCATCCTCAGAAACCAAATCAGATGGAGTCAAAGAAGATTCTGTCTGCATTCCCTACTCCCAGCTATCCTTGAAGTCCCATCCATCAGACACCCTGCCACCAGGATGCCCTTTTTGCAGAGCCCTGCCTACAAGCTTTCTGTGGCCCTCCCCTGCCTGAAGAATAACCTCCTTCATCTGGCATTAATGCCTGCACACATCACTCTCCAATCAATATCTAGACTTGTTTCCAACCTTCGATCCATGTAGAATTTGGTTAATCATTTTATATTTTCTTTGCATATTTCATCTCTTCCTCTGTCCCATGGACAGAGCCTATATTGTATTTATTCCCATGGCCCAGCACCTAACTCAGCACTTGCTAAGTGACCGGCAAGGCAGTGTGGTCATATGACCAAGTGGTTAGTGAGGGCGCCCAGGTTTGATGCCTGGTTCCTGCACTTCGTCACTGTAGAATCGAGGGTAAGTTATCTGACTTCTCTGCACTCAAAATTCCTCTACCCTATAACAGGGATCTTAGCTGCATGGAACTCTTAGTTGTTATGAGGTCACATGAAATAACACATGTAAAGCAGAAAGACCAGATGCTTAGTACAAAAACCTTAATTAAAACCTCGATATTATTACAAACTGAATTTGGGAAATTCAAGATTAAACTCTGACAACTTTGAAAATCCCAGCCCAACTTTAAGAGTCAGATTATTTAAAACCAGTCATCATAAGCGCTAGTAATAGACATTGCTATGTAGAGCATTTTGTGATTAACAAGGCATATTTTATCCTTTTTCAGTATCTCCCCAGCACCAGCAAGTGGGAGAACAGACTTAATAAATGTCTGTGCAACCGGATACAGAAAGCTGACGGCCTTTTCTCAGTGTGGGTGGACACCAGGGATTAACTTCCTGGGGCCACGCTGACAAATCACACAAAGCAAGTGGCTTAAAGCAACAGAAATTATTCTCTCACATTCTGGAGGCCAGAAGTCCTAAATCAAGCTGTTGACAGAGCTGCAATCTTTTCAAAGGCTCTAGAGGACTCCTTCCTCACCTCTTCCAGCTTCTTGTGGCTTCAAGTGATTCTTGGCTTGTGACAGCTTAAATCCAATCTCTGCCTCTGTCTTCACGTGGCTGTTTCTGTGTCTTCTTCTGTCTTTTACAAGAACATTTGTCATTGGATTTAGGGCTTACTCAGGTAATTCATAATGATTTCATCTCAAGATCTTTGAATTAGTTACATCTGTAAAGGCTTGTTTTCCAAATAAGGTCACATTCATGGGTTCCAGATGGACATATCTTTATGAGGTAAATAATATCATCCCATCTTACACATGAGCAAAGTGAGGTAGGTCATGCAGCTAGTAAGTAAGCCTGAGATCTGAATTTGAACCCAGGCAGTCTGGCTCCAGATTCTAGGCTTGTCTCCACTACACACTTGCTGCCAGTCATGCTGGTTATATTGGAGAAAATGAGGGAACCTCATTTGTGGTTTTCAGTTTTCTTTTTGAGACAAGGTCTGGCTCTATTGCCCAGGCTGGAGTGCAGTGATGCCATCGCAGCTCACTGCAACCTCCACCTCCTGGGCTCAAGTAATCCTCACACCTCAGCCTCCTGAGTAGCTGGGACTGCAGGTGCACACCATCGCCCCTGGCTAATTTTTGTATTTCGTAGAAGTGAGGTTTCGCCATGTTGCCCAGTCTGGTCTCAAACTCCTGAGCACAAGTGATCCACCCGCCTTGGCCTTCCCAAGTGCTGGGATGACATGCGTGAGCCACCGCGCCTGGCCTAAGGGAAACTCATTTAATCCTGACAGCTTCCCTGTAAAAATAAGCAAAGCCAGGGCTTATTGTTCCCTTTGCAGATTAGAAAACTGATGCTCAGAGAAAATGAATGACAGTTAAAGTCAACCAGCTAGGCTGTAGCAGAGCCATGATTTGGACTTAGATCTCTGGGCCCAGGTCAGGGCCATTTCTACTTCTCCATGCCGCCCTCCCTTGAAACAACTGCCTTCCCTTGAAACACCCATGCAGGAGTGCTTGTACGTCCTGCACATATATCCAGCAGCTGACTTCCCTCAGAAGGGTATGTCCAAGAAAAAGAAAGAGGGAAGGCTGGGTTCAAGGCACTGCTGTATCTAGTGCTGACACCCTCGCATCTTCTTGACATCCTGAGTTACCAATCAACTGAATGAACATTTATCAGGCTGCGGCTCCACACGAGGAATGTTGAGGAATTGAAAGCTCCCTGTCTGGGAATGTCTTGGTCACCAGACCCCTGACTACAGAACCAGACTATGAATGCTTTCAAAAGCCTATAAATGCTCGGTCCCAGCTAAAGCCTTACTACTGATTAAGAATGACAGCCTGGATGAGAGAGAAAGCTTAGGGACATTGGATTCCAGCTCCAGCCCTGACTCAATAAGCCTTATAGTCTCTCTGGGCCTCAATTTCCTCCTCTGTAAAATGAGAAAATTGGGCCTAGCAATCCCTGAGATGCTATCATATGCTAGCTTTCTAGCTACATACACATGCACAAAAAGGACTCCATGATCCCCTAAATCAGTGTCCATGCCTCGACCTGTGATGGAAATTGATTTGTTATGAATAATGCTGATGTGGTTATGATTGACTGTCATATCACATGTATTCTCACAGTCACTCTGTGAGATAAGTATGAGGCTTAGAGGGTTACTTTCTGGCCCTGTAACCACAGCCAGCAAGATTTGAACTCAGGTCTCCCTGATGCCATAACCCAGTAGTATGCCAATTTCCATAGTGCAAATCCTCCCACCATGACCAATTTCAAGCTACCACCATCATGTCCTTGAATGCAGACTTGAGAAGAGGTGCTCACAATTAGCTCAGAACAACGGCATTCTGTCTACTTCACATGGCCCCATATAGGCAGGTGTCCACACACAGCAGCCTGACCCCATGGGGCACTGCTAGTCTTGTCAGGCTCAGTCTGCCTTCTCATTGAGCTAAAAACAGACAAACAAACAACAAAAAAAAAGACAAGTATGTGGTCATCTGTCGGCGCTGGGGCACCCCAGGTTATTGAAGAAGAGCTTTCCATTTCTAACTGTTACAGAAGTGAGTGCTCTCCATTCCTGACTTCTGCTGGGCTACAGCCCCATGCTAGATCCAGCCAAATGGCCTTCTTGCTGCCAGAACCCTGGCAGCTGCTAGTTCCAGAAGATTACCAGCTACAGGTTTTGAGGTTTGCTCAGCTTTCAAGTCTGGCTACATTCAAGCCTTCACCAGGCCTCAGGCCAGCCCCAGGAAATGCCTCTGGCAGCTGGAGCTGCATTCAAATAAAAACAACTCCTTATGACCAGTGAGAGCCCAGTCCACATGGCTGGGCTCTAGACCTCGCAGGCACCTGGCAATCTCAAGTCCAGGTCCTTGGTGAGGGATGCCAGCAGCCTCACACAGGGTCTGCCAATTTAGGGAAGCTCAGATCCAGCTGGAATCGTACACACACCCAGAACTGCAGCCACACGCTTCCCTGTGGCCCCTTCCCTAAGCATTTGCCACCTGGGCCCAGGTTGGAATCCAGCCAGTTGACTGGTCCCTCATCACCAGCCCTATAATCTTCCTTCTTCCTGGAAAGGGAAGTCACATAGTGGAGCAATTATCTCTCCTTGTCACCACCTCTTGATTGCATGCAAGCTACTCTTCACTCCACTCATTCATCTCTGACCTGATGCTGCTTACCAGTTATGTGGCTCTGGGGAACTCATTTGACCTCTATGTGCCTCTATTTCCTTATCTATAAAATGAAGCTGATAGTTGCACCTCACGGAGTTGTAGTAGGATTAAATGAGAGAATGTATATAAAGTACTTAACACAATTCCTAGTACATAACAGCCAGCCTGTGGTGTTAACCACTGGTAATCTATAGATACCAATTCAATCATTCAGTGACTAAACATCTACATTCTGTGTATGAGTATTTGCCAAGCTAACTGTGTGGTAGACTCTATGCTAGGGGTTGGCAGTGCAGCTATGAATGCCACTGCTGTAGCGTTTGCCAATTTCTATAGTGTAAATCCTCCTACCATGGCCAATTTCAAGCTACCACCATCATGTCCCTGAATGCAGACTTGAGAATAGGTGCTCACAATCAGCTCTTGAGCCAGTGCCAGCTGTACCAGCACAGCACTACTTCTGGGGAACATCTAAGATGCCCCTCCTGGGATTTGGACCCAAGTGATGAGAGAATCTAGGCTTCGGTTGAGGCTGAATTGAGGCTTCTCCTTCCAACTCTGGGAATGGCTCATGCTTCTCATTTCTACTTTTTCTCTACATCCTTCCCTGGAGAAATTTCTCCTGCCTACTTATGCCACACTTGACCCAATCTGAGGGCTTCATATCTCAAGGCTACCTAAGGTTTCACAGCTTACCAAGTCAGCCTCCCAAGGCCACTTTCAGAAATCTGATCACCCATCTTATCTTTCGGGATCAGTCTATATGAGTCACTCTATTCTCTTACCCTGGTTTACGTTCTTTATGACACATAACATTTGTTCATTTATTATCTGTCTTCCCATTTGAATGTAAGGTTTATAAAGGCAGGAACACTATATGCTAGCACCTAGGATAGTGTCTGTCACTCAACAGGTACTTGTTGAAACAAAGTATAGATGAATGATTGATCACAGGCCACTGACCAGATAGTGGTTTCCCAGCCTTGGGTCAGCTTGCCTCACTAATCCATTGTCATGGTAAGGAAAAACTATGTGACTCACAAGCCATATTGTCATGGACATATTTAGTTCACTCACCACTCAGATAACATTCCCCACAGAAATAACATGTGTCCCTGGAAACCTGCACCCCAGGAATTTAAATAGCCCAAGAATACAGCTCAAGAATATTCAACTAGAGCATCTATAAAATAGCCCAAGAATATTTAAATAGGACATCTCACCTGCAGAATGTGATCATTTCCTGGTTTAAGAATTCTAGCTTGAATGTGATCAACCTAGCATACATTTGTGGGATTTACATGTTTCGTAGGAGACTTCTATTATATTATCTGCCTAGTACCTTTTCTTTTATTCTAGGAGTAGAATTCCTTTTATTCTAGGAAATCCTCCTACTCCAATACCATCTACCCATTTTGAGTGAGTGTCATCATATTCTTGCAAACCCCCTTTCAGGTCATAGCTACGTGCACCATGGTTAAGCAAATTACTCAAGCTGAGCCCCCTGATTTTTTTCCTTTTTTTTAAAAATAAGGTTGTCCTTTGGAATATGTATATATATATTTTTTTGACACAAATGAGAGAAGGTGGTTCAATCTTTTTCTGGTGTTAGAAAGAAGTGTGAAATTTGGAAACTGTTGGTAGCCAGAGTTTCCAATAAGCAAAACACGCTAATCTGTAAGAAAAGCTAATTAACCCAATCTGCAGAAAACTGGAGACTGTGGAGGGCAGAGTCCTGGCAGCATGTGGTTGACAGCCAGAGGAATGTGAGTTCTTACTGTCATGCGTTCAATTCTTCCATCAGTCATTAGACCTCCCCCACCCCACTCCCATCAGCATTCCTTTTTTGGTTTAAGGGAGTTTGCTATGGTTTGTGGCTAGTGCTGCAGCTCCAGAAAGTAAAATTGTAAACCTTGGCAGTATCGACATGATATTAATTCTACAGGCTTGCTGAAAGTGAGAGCTATGGAGGCTTAGCAGCCTCCACCCAGATTCCAAAGGATTCAAAAGGGGCCTGGGCAGAGAACTGTTGCAGGGACAGAGCCACCATAAACAGCCCCGACTAGAACACTGCCTAGCAGACATGCAGGCTCAGAGTTGCTGCAGAGAGTCCCCACTAGGACAATGCCTAGTGGAGCCATGGGAACGGGACTACCACCAGGCTCCTAGAATTATGGGGTCACTGGTAGGACACAAAGCCCACCTGGAAAGCTTCAGGCACTGAACGCCAATCCCTGTGAGCAACCACGTGGGCTGCAAGCAGCAAAGCCATGGGGGTGGGGCTGCCCGAGGCCTATGGGGCCCAACTGCCATCCCAGTGTGCCCAGGGAGCAGCACATGGAGTACGAGATTACTTTGGAGCTTCAAGATTTGATATCTGCCCTCCTGAATTTCAGCCTTGAGTGGAGTGTGTTACCACTTTCTTTTGGCTGATTTCTCCCTTCTGGAATGAGAATGTTTACCCAATGCCTACACACCATTGTTTCACGAGAATAAATAATTTGGTTTTGATTTTAGAGGACCATAACTGGAAAGGAGCTTTCCTTGAGTCTCAGATGAGACATTGGACTTTGGACTTCTAAGATGATGCTGGAACAAGACTTTGGGGACTGTTGGGATGGAATGAATGTGGTGCTGCATGTGAGTAGGACACGACTTTTGGGGGACCAGAGGTGGAAAGCTATGGTTTGGATATGGCTTGGTTGTCCTCACCAGAACTCATGTTGAAATTTGATCCCTGCGTGTCAAGGTTGGGAGGTGGGGCCTAATGGGATGTGTTTGGGGTGTGAGGGCAAATCCTTCATGAATGGCTTAGTGCTGTTCTCGTGGTAGTGAGTGAGTTCTGCTTTTGTGGATTAGTTCCCGCAAGAGTGACTGTTATAAAGCTAGTTTATAAAGCCCTTCTGTTTTCCCCTCTTTCCCTGTGTCCACCCCCACTTTTGACCTTCTCTACCATGTCATAAGGCAGCATGAAAGTCCTCACCAGAAGCCAGGGCCATGCCCTTGAAGTTCTCAGCCTGAAGAACCATGAGCTAAATAAACCTCTTTTCTTTGTAAATCACTCCGTCTTGGGTATTCTTCCACAGCAATGCAAAACAGATGAAGACAGAGTTCTAAGGCTGATTGTCTGCCACTTTGGCTGGATTTTTGCTGACTCAAATGCCTATCATCTTCCTTCCCATTTTTAAGATTGAACACACTCCTGCAGGCAATCAGAAAGGTCCCTCTCAGTCAGCTTTCTAGAAACAAACCCTGAAATTACAGCGCAAGAAGCAGCCTCGTGGTCAGTATTTGAACTGGGGATGGGGGAACAGAATATGAAAAGAAAGAATAAGGAAACTACAGAATATCTATTTTATGCCATGCATCCTAATTTATTATGTTACTAATCTTTACAATAACTGTAAGAGGAAACATTACTATCTTCATATTATAAAAGATAAAACTGAGGTTTGGACAGATTAAGTAATTAGCCTAATGCCAATCCATGATTGAGGTGAAGCCAGGATTTCAACCAAGTTCAGCTGGCTTCAAAGCCCTTATTTGCTCCACCCCACCTGTCCCCAGGAGTTAAACTAACAGGAAAATCCAAGAATCTCTGAGGGCAGAGGAATAGCCCTCTCCCCACCTGCTTCGAGACCAGCATTTCCCCCTGCTGCCTGATTCTGCCTGACAAAGAGAGTGCCCTGCTTCTCTAAGCTCTCACCTTTCTGTTACATGTGTTTTCCTGCCTCCCAACTCTGATTTTTTTCTCATGGGTGCTTATCCAGGTGCACGGCCACAGAATTAACAATGGATAGGTGCGGCCAGAAATAAGCACTTCCTACTTGCATCTCCAGGCCTGCTTCACCTTTAACTGCATTAAGCATGTGTCTGTGCCTCTACTGCCTCATTTAAAGAAAAAGGGCCAGGCACAGTGGCTCACACCTGTAATCTCAACACTTTGGGAAGCCGAGGTGGGCAAATCACTTAAGGTTAGGAGTTCAAGACCAGTATGGCCAACATGGCAAAACCCCATCTCTACTAAAAATACAAAAATTAGCTGGGTGTGGTGGCAGGTGCCTGTAGTCTCAGCTACTCGGGAGGCTGAGGCAGGAGAATTGCTTGAACCTGGGAGGCAGAGGTTGTAGTGAGCTGAGATGGTGCCACTGCACTCCAGCCTGGGCAACAGAATGAGACTCTGTCTCAAAAAAAAAAAGAATATCTACCTGAGAAGATTCCACTAAAAAGAATACAACATAATGTGTGCAAATACCTGGCTCACAGTAGTTATGAATGTTATTTTTTTCTTATCCTTCATGGAAATAAGGTATATTATTACCATATAAGAGTCAAGGGAATGTGTTCTCCAAAAATGAAAAAAAAAAATTCCTCAAGATTCATAATCAGTCACTCTGATAAACACTCCTCTGTGATCATGGTCTGGTGGAGGCATGGGAGAGAATTAAAATATGTGAACTTCTTTGATGATTCTTTTTCTTAAGAGACCAAGATGATTTCTGACTCCAGGTGAGAGGACCTTCAAATGAGTCTTTGCTCTAGTTGTCCTCATGTGGATGGATGTCTTCTTCTAAGAATGTTCTAATGCAGTAACTTTCATACATTTTTAGTGGTGGAATCCTTTAATCAAATGAAACCTTATGAAGAACTGAAATATCTAAAACATTAATTCATTTATTGAGTGCCTGTTTTGTGCCAGACTCTCTTCTAGGCACTGATCAAAACAGAGGAAAATGGAACTTCCTGGGATCAAGGTGATGAATGCCTGAGGCACGCCCATTTCTCTTCCCATTTTCACCTATTGGTCTCTGAGATATTCCCACAAATTCCAAGGGTTCCATTGTCCACAGTTTAGAAACTACTTTCCCAAGGCACCTGTGGAAGGTATCTTCTCAGAGCACTAAGAGACGGGAGGAGGAAGCTCATGCAGTTTCCACTGACTATGGAGGAAACTTTCAGCCTTGTTCTCTGTAGAAGATTAAGTCTAGAACTGATAAATTATTTTCTAGAGTGTTCTGAACAAAGCTGTTGAGTTGCAAACTTGCCCTCCCCTTACCTGCCACTCCCAGTGAACTGTGCCTTTTCTCTGGAATTTGTGGTTTGTATTCTGGCTGCCTCTTAGAACAGAAGTCCTGTACTGGCTCTTAAACCATTTGCTAAAACTCTGATCTCTTGTCACCTCCTGCTATATCTTAAACTCTCCAGCCATGGGCCATGGGCTGCTCTAACCAAGATACTACTAATCACCAATCATGAGACCCCTCTGATTCCTTAATACAGTGGGCATCTAAGACAAGTAATGGAAGAAAACTCTTCGCAGAGGCAGAGACAAAAGGATCTGGGACCATGCTAAGGTCACTGAGTCTCTTGATCATCCAGCCCTAAAGCTTCCCTGCCCTGGGGCTTCTCGTTGGTGAGCTAATATTGCTTGAGTCACTTTTAGTTGGATTTTCTTCTGCCCAGAGATAAAAGCATCTTCA
This sequence comes from Cacajao melanocephalus, assembly GCA_963573385.1. Lineage (NCBI taxonomy): Eukaryota > Metazoa > Chordata > Mammalia > Primates > Pitheciidae > Cacajao > Cacajao melanocephalus. The sequence goes on from CAUYLG010008874.1 coordinate 47,670, forward strand.
CTGATACCAGAGTTGCCGTGCATTGTCATTTGGACCCTGGACCTCATCTAGCAGAAGAGCAGCTATGCTTTCTGGCTGGTGCCCTCACCATCAATATGATACAGATTAAGTATCCCAAATCTGACAATCCAAAACCCAAAATGCTCCAGTGAGCATTTCCTTTGAGCATCATGTTGGCACTTAAAAGTTTCAGATTTTAGATCATGCTGGATTTCAGATTTTTAGATTTGGGTTGCTCAACGAGTAAATACATATAATAGGTATTCCAAACTCTAAAACATTTCTGCTTTCAAGCATTGTGGATAAGACGTACTCAACTTAAATAACGATTAAAATCTTTAGCTCTGGAGACCAAGTTTAAACTCCATCTCTTCCACTTAACAGGTGGGCAAATTTTCCTGGGCAAATTTGTTTTCACATTTGCAAAACAGACATAATAGTAGTGTTACTCTTGTAGGATTGTTGCGAGGATTAAATGAGATAAAGCACGGGAGCTCTTAACACAGGACCTGGCACAGTGACCATTAGAAATTGCAGTAACATATTAAGGTTGGCCCTATCTGTTTCCACCTTCCAGTGTGCTTTGCAGCAGAAGTCAAGTGGGTAACAGCTGGGATGACCATATAATTTATCATCTAAACCAGAATGCTTTTGTCTGGGATAAATGCTAAACTAGAATACAGGGACAGTCTGTCCTAGGGAAACCTGGATGTATGATCACATTGGTAATGTCAAATTACCAAATGGGTAATTTGATAATGGGTCTTAGAGTGTATCATTTTCCAGGGAGGGTCATCAACCTAAGATATGATTATTGGGTTCAGCAGTAACTTCCCAGAGGATCCAGGAGTATAAAATTGTGATCTGTGATGAATGAGAGTTCTTTATAAGGAGGCCATTCTTAGAAAAGCTAGATTTCAGCATAAAGGTAACGTCTAGCGTATTTCCTTTCTGCATTTATAAAAACGGAAACTTTTACAAGCTCTTTGCAGACAGCTCTCAGCTTTCCTCTAATCCATATCTGTAATGCATTTCAGAGAGATGTTGGGAGGACAGCATTTGAGGGCCCATCTTAATGTAATTATATGAGATGGATTCTTACCCCAAGTTGAAAAGATGACTCTCTTTATTCTGTGCCAAAGAAAATGTCAGGAAATGAGTTCAAGCTGGAATCTTCCCTGCTGCCACCTTGGCAGCTATGTGACAGAGTTCCAGGACCAAGATCACATGCCCTGGCTAGCAGTACCACGTTAAAGTTGGCCATCTGTGTGGACCATAAGAAATCCTTTATACTTCAAATGAGGCCCTTCATTTTTCACTCTGCAAGTTTTCAAGGGAAAAACTGCCTGACTTCTGGTGCAGTTTGAGAGGAAAGAGTCTTTCTTATGATGTTGTCAAATTGTGTGTCCTTAGAGGCATGCCACAGGGAAGTACATTTGCTGTTTCTCAACAGGCACCTCCAGTGTGGCAAGTGATTTCAAAGCTTGACCCCAGAGATCCTTCCTTGATATTACCAGATCAGAAGGGATCCACTTTGGAGAACAGTTTAATTCAGTCCCCTACTATGCTAGACTGGTGGGTATCTCCACAGCATCCATTCCCCACACATCCCTGTGGTGTTACTGTCATGCTGTTTGGATGGACTTGACCCCATTGGCTCCAGGGCTCCAAGCCCTCAGGGCCATCTCATTGCCCTTTGCCACTGTGGTTCAGGAATGCGCATGTGACCTTGCTTGGCCCAAACAGAGAGATGCTTGGGGCGTTTCTCTGAATGTTTGTGAGAGTATCTCTCTCCCTCTCACTGGACAGGGAAACATGTTGCCCCAGGAGATGCTGACAGCCATCTTCATACCTTGAGGAAAGCCAGTTAGCATGAGGCAGTCTCACAGAGGAGACCAGTATGGAGAGAATGACCGGGAAATAAAACCAAATTCCTAAATTCCTAAAGCCTTCTCTACTTCAGGACTTTTGATTTCATGTGCCTACAAATATCACTTAATGTTACATTGGTTTGAATTACATTTCCTCTTCCTTGCACCTAAAAGCCTTCTGAGTTGTGTATTTCTTCACAGGTGCTTATGTGGGTGGGCAGCCCCTTCTGGCCCCCAGTTCTGGCCATTAAAGTCACAGCTGCTCTAATGGTTGCTCCTTTGCAGCAACAGAATTGTCATAGGGCTTTAGAGATGTTCTTAACTTGAATCATATAATATCGCCAATACTTTGTCATTTTTGGCCCACAAAGTGACAATTTTGGGAAAGACACATAGACAAAGAGATACCTACAGGACAGTCTAGAACCATAAGATGAATTGGTTATGATAAAAGTCTAAGTGTCTCAAACAAAGAGAGCCAATAACGCAGTGGCTTAAGGAACAAAGAAGTGTGTTTCTCTCTTAAGTAACAAATCCAGAGTGGGAAAATTTCTGCTCCACACTGTCTTTCAGGGGCCCAGGTTCCTTCCATTCTTTATTCTACCAGCCCACATGGTATTGTCTTCATCTGCATGATTGAAGGTAGGTGGCAACACATCTGTGCTCCCACTTGTAGGAAGCGAGAAGGTTACAAAGGAGTATGAGCAAAACATTTAAAGGCCCAGAAATGGAAGAAGCATATCATTGACATGATATTGACATGAACTTAGTTACATGAACACACCTAACTGCAAAGTGGGCTGGGCAGTACAGTTTCTGGCTGCAGGTCATGTACCACGGGTCCAGGCTCCACTCCATCGTTAGAGAAGGAAAAAAGCAATGTTGTGAGCAACTAGCCTTCTCTACCAGATAAGTGAGAATGCAATTGAAACACATGAAAGATGTTTTTGTGAGGGAACAAAGGAAGTTGTGGCAGAAGAAATGTCCCTTGAGCTGCATCTTGAAGGATGAGTAGGACTTGATCATTCTGATGAGGCGGCAGCGTGTTCCAGGCGTCTGTAAAGCACCCCTAGTCTAGTAGGACCATAATTCAAGAAGATGGATGAAGTCAAAGTCATATTTCATAGTTTCTTCAGTCTTTCTGAGATGACACAAAGTCCAGGCCGATCTAGTCCAGTATGTAATCAAATTTCAAACTCAGCCAGTATGAATCTTCTCCCCTGCCCTAGACCTGGATGATGACAAGAGGAGGGTGCATGACTGTGTCTTTCCTCTTTCCTTGCTCTACTTCTCGCCTCCCCACCACCCAAGTTGGTTACTGCTCTGGGCCCTGTGATCATTAGAAGGAAGCAAGAAGAAGGAAGGGATAAGAACTGTCTTACTTGGCTGATACAGTTGTGCTCTGGTTTTGGGCTCTCCCAATGTGGCAGAGGCATCACTACTGGCTCTTTCTTCTGTAAGGCACTTTGATGGGTCCCTTGGAGATTACCTGCGGGAGGCATCCTTTCTAAAGACAAGCATTGCCTTCTCCAACTGACCACTGGGTGGTGTGCAGTGGTGTGATCTTGGCTCATGCAACCTCTGCCTCCCAGGTTCAAGTGATTCTCCTGCCTCAGCCTCCCAAGTAGCTGGGACTATAGGTGTGTGCCACCATGCTGTTAGATATAGTGAACTCCAAGTTTCTCTTCAAAAAATCAGTATGTCAGTATGTTCAGCTCTCTTATTCTTTAATTCTCCATTTTAAACTTTAACTTCCTGGTTCTCTGCACCCCCTTGAGTCTGGTTTTGGTAAACAACTTTCCCACCAGTTCTAATCAGTAGTTCACATCTGTTCCCCTGGTTACCTGCTTTGACTCCTGGTCACCTGCTGTGACCTTAGTTACCCCTGGTCACCTGCTCTGACCTGTTCCATAGCAATCCTTCCCACCAAACTATCCACCTTGCCACTCCAGCTTGTACTTCTATTCTCTTTAAAATAGCCAATTGGAATTAGTTTAGACTGTGCAGTCCAACCCTAGCCAATAGGGGAACGACACAGCAGTAGGGGCTACCTGCATCAGAAATAAGAACCCCTTCCCTTCCCTTGTCTAGGAGTGCACTCACCATTGCTCCATCTGTGAGATACACCCTTCTATGGAAGTAAATTGCCTTGCTGAGAAAATTTATATTGGAGTGCTACTTCTTTTACAGCACTGAAAATGTACATATAACAATTGGTGGCCCATATGGGGACCCATTTCCCTCTGGGGGCAGTCTCTGGTTCTCTCTCCTGAGGAGGGGCACCCCCACTGCCTCATTGTGGTGGTCTCAGGAGTGAGGAATTAGGACCTACCCAGTGCAAGGAATAGACCTGGACCCTCAGCAACACAGAAAGAAACTGGCCAGTGACCTGGGGTAAAGGATTCTTCTATATGATGGCAACCATGCAAATTTTGCACAGACCAAGGAAGGAAATACCCGGAAGCTGGCAAAGTATTTCCTTGGTGGTCAGGACAGATCAAGGTAAGAGAAGCCATGGGGGGTGGGGGGCGGTGAAGTATCCTTGGTCAGGGTCTCTGGGGGGGTTAAAAGAGGCAAGACATTTTCATTAAGGGAAATTGAGCCTTACCCAAAAAATGAGAAGTACCCAAAGTGAGGTAAGGGATAAAAAGGATAAAGGCAGCAACAATAATATTCCCCCAATAATCCCCTAGGCCTAGTATTAAAATATTGGAAGAATAACGAAAGGACCAAAAACAAGAAAAAGCAGCTGCTGTCCCAGACCCTTCTCCTATCCCTGTTGTCCCCCTCCTTGTAACCCTGTCTCTTGGGAATCATCCCAAAAGCCCACTCACTACCAGTACCCTTCCCTAAAAGGACTTCAGTGCAAGACAGAACAATATAAAGAAGATATTCAGAACTTTTCTTTCCCCTCTTCTCAGGGGAAGAAAGAGGCATGATCCGTAGATCTGCTATTAGAGCCTAGGAAAGTGAACACCCCCTCTGGCCAAAACATTCCTACAGTGGACCAAAATTTTTCTGCCCAAGACCCCCAGTGGGACAATAACAATGCAGCCCACTGAGAAAATATGCAGGAAAATATGCTGGTGTAGGTCACAAGGATCCTCTTGGGCAGGGAATGTTAAAACTTCATTTTGTCACTAACAATCGGCCAAATATTAACAAGAAATTACAAAAAATAAAGAACTAGAAAGATAAACCTATAAAAGAGCTTCTAAGAGAGAAAAAAGTCTTAGAGGAGAAAGACTGACAGAGGGAACAGAGGAAGTCAGAGAGAGAGAGAGAGACAAAGAGTCAAAGAGTGAGAGAGAGAAAGGGAGAAATAGAAGTAGTAAGGAGAAAGCAATGTACCCTATTCCTTAAAAAGCCAGGGTAAATTTAAAACCTGTAATTAATAATTGAAGATCTTCTCCATTATGGGCCTCTTAAGCCCTGTGTGTCTCCCTATAACCCTCCTATACTGCCTGTAAAGAAGCCAGACGGGTCATACAGGTTAGTGCAAGACCTTCAAGCTATTAATCAAATAGTCCAAACTACCCACCCTGTTGTTCCCAATCCTTATACTATCACAATCACCAGTAGTTTACTGTAATAGATTTAAAAGATGCCTTCTGGACTTGTCTGTTGGCAGAGGACAACCAGGACCTATTTGCCTTTGAGTGAGAAGACCCTCACTCCAGTTGAAAATAGCAATACCAATGGACAGTCTTACCCCAAGGGTTTACGGACTCTCCAAATTTATTTAATCAAATATTAGAACAAGTTATTTAATTAGCAAAGGTGAACAAAAAATCGAGTTTGAATGGATTAAAGGCATCATATTCTTGCCTCTGCTGGAAACTAAACAAGAACTTAGAAATTTTTAGAATTAGTTGGATACTGTCATTTCCATCTATACAAATTCTAAGTATGCCTTTAAAGTGGCTTATACATTTGGAATTTTGGACTGAATGAGGTCTTATTAATATCAAAGGATAATTAAAATCCCAAACGTATGAGGTTTTCAACAAAAATAAAGTTTGCTAAAACTTAACAGTCTAATATGTATTATCCTAACTTCTAATCTTGTGGCATTAGGCAATCTAGTCCACAGACATGAAGGAAGTTTGCTTTGGAAAAGAACAGTTATCAACAGTTATCATTGTTGACAAAAATAAAGGGGGGGGAAGAATTTATGTAAAAAGAATCTTGTATGGTAAATTCTTGTCCTAAAATAAATTAACTGGCTGTTTAAAGAAAGAGACGTTTACAAGTCAGAAAGTTGAGGCACGTCAAAGATTGTCCGTGAAAGTCATGAAAATGTTATAAAAGGGGAAGTCATGAAAATATTATAAAAGGGAATTTATACAAGAAATATTATATAATTTAAAGGTAATTAGGCCTCCTGAATGTAAAATGATTGAAGAAACAGTTTATGTGCAAGATGTAAAGGATTATAAGGAGACATAAGAATGTGGATTTTTACCTACATTAAAAAAATTAAAAGGAAATTCTGTGTGTAAACATATTGGCTAAAGTTAAAGGGGTATCATCCAGATTTTCTGTGAATTGGACATTAAAATAAAAGCACAACAGTGTTTTTGTTTGTTTTTAAAACACTTACCTGCTCTTTAACAAAATTTATACAGGGTTAAAAAGAGTCAGTAAAAGTCTTACCTTATGGTCAGACATTAAAATTGAATAAATATGTCTACAAGGTTTTATTAAAATTGAGTTTAACATCAATAGCACATTAATATAAAGGTGAAATTTTGCTTATCTGGTATAAAATCATACAGCAAGCATTGTCAAATGTAAAATGGTGTTTGGCTTTTTTTGGTCTAAAAGCTAATAAAATTAGGTGCTAAAGAGATTTCGAAAGGAAAATGAATATTGCCAGACCAGAGAAAAATGTTATTCAAACTCCTTATGAGGGGAATCTGGTTCCAACTGCATCAAGGGACCCATTGGGGGCCCCAAGCCATGTGGGACACAGTCCTCAGAGTTTATGGGTGCATATCTTGGCCAAACAGGTTACAGACACTTGCTTAGCACGTAAGGAAACTAATAAACAAACTATTAAAAAATTACCCCTTGAGGGAAGGAATCCAGGCTTAAGGCCATTCCAAAGTATCCAGATTGATTACACAGAGATGCCTCCAACTGGTCATCTAAAGTATTAATTAGTAATAGTAGATCACCTTACTCATTAGGTGGAAACTATTTCCTTTTCAAGTACAACTGCTAATAATGTAGTCAAGGCATTAGTTTAAAATATTATACCCAAGTTTAAATTAATAGAACATTGATTCCGATAATAGGACTCATTTTACTGCACATGTCATAAGAAATTAGCCCAGGTACTGGATATAACATGGAAATATCATACTCTCTGGCACCCACCTTCATCAGGGAAAGTAGGAAGGCCTATTACCCTGCTAAGAGTGTGAAGTGCTCCCCAAAAAGACAGGCCTATCCCATTATGAGACACTTTACGGATTGCCTTATCTACATTCTGCTACTGATCTCTCCACATTTGAAACAATAAATCAGTTTCTCAGAAATTATATACTTGATTTATCTTCCACTTTCCCTTCCCTCAGAACTAAAGGTCTTTTAGCATAGATGCCACTCCCAGAGTTTTCAGCACACCAGCATCAGCCTGGGGACCACATCCTTGTCACAAGTTGGAGAGAAGAAAAAGCTCAAACCAGCCTGGGAAGGACCTTACCTAGTATTCCTGACTACTGAAACAGCAGCCCAGACAGCAGAAAAAGGATGGAGCTATCAAACCTGAGTCAAGAAAGTGCCAACCCCTCCAGAGTCATGAGCCATAGCCCCAGCAGAAAACCCTACCAAGCTAAAGCTAAGAAAAATCTAACTCTCTTTCATCTATTCTATTACTCCTTCTTTCCTTGCTCTATTGCTGACCAACTAGTTATTAATGTAACCAAGTCAATTTTGCCTCAAACTACTACATTTGATGCTTGCCTTATTACCCTATGGAGACTTGCCAAGTCAGAGGCAACCCTCCACTTTAGAAAAGTATCTTTATCCTTCCTAACTCTCCTCAGACTAAAAAAATATATATGTGTATGGTAACTGGAATAAGTTAGTTTGAAAAGAGTTTGACCAAGATTCCAGTATAAACTGGAAATCTTGTCCTCCTAGAACAGAGCTTCTCTGCCAAAGTTGGTCCAATGCTCTGTAAAATACTGAAGAGCAGCCGGGTGCGGTGGCTCATGCCTGTAATCCCAGCACTTTGGGAGGCCGAGGCGGGTGGCTCACAAGGTCAGGAGTTCGAGACCAGCCTGGCCAAGATGTTGAAACCCCGTCTCTACTAAAAACACAAAAATTAGCTGGGTGTGGTGGCACGTGCCTGTAATCTCAGCTACTCAGGAGGCTGAGGCAGGAGAATCGCTTGAACCTGGGAGGCGGAGGTTGCAGTGAGCCGAGATCGCGCCATTGCACTCCATCCTGGGTGACAGAGTGAGACTCCATCTCAAAAAAAAACAAAAAAAAATTAAAAATTAAAATACTGAAGAGCAAGGATGGACCGCCCCAACTAGTACTTACAGTTTCCTAAAACAATATATTCATTTTATTAAAGGAGTTACCCCTCCCCATTGTCAGCTAAACCAATGTAATATAGTATAGATTACCATCTTTGCTTCCCAGAGTTCTTCCCTTTCATTAAGCCATTTCTGTGGTATAGAGAAGTCTCAGGGAAGGACCCCATAGGATCCTTGGAAATGAGCTTCATTGCCTCCTCACCTCCTGTACCCCCTTCTCCCTCTGCTAAGTTTGTAAGGGTTAAAGATTTAAAACAAACTGTAGCAATTGAAACAGGGTATCAGGATGCAAATGCTTGGCTGGAATGGATTAGATATTCTGTTCACACACTAAACAAGAGCAACTGTTACACTTGTGAGACAGGAGGGCAGAGACCCAGATTATCCCCTTTCCATGTGAGTGGTCCTCTCACGGACCTGGCATGAGCTGTATAGTAGCTCTCTTCCAGAACCCCACAGCCTGAGGCAATGAGTCATGCAAGACCCTTTCACGGCTGTTCCCTCAGGTTAGGAGCCCTACAGGTCAGCCCCCAAGGGTCATCTGGCCTCCAGCCCCTGAAGTTAACTTCACCTCATGCCTTTCACAGTGGGGGGGAAAAGTTGGCATTCCTTGAAGACTTAACAGGGTACAGCAAAACCAAACTTTTTCAAGAGCTTACCAACCAGTCTGCCCTTGTTCATCCCCAAGCAGATGTGTAGTGGTATTGCAGGGGACTATTGCTGGGTACTCTGCCAATTAATTAGAGCAGCACTAATGCTCTAGTCCAATTGGCCATCCCTTTCACACTAGCATTCCATCAACACAATAAAAAAGAAAAAGAAAAATCGTGAAAAAGAACAGCCTCACATGGGGTCTTTAACCCCTGTGTTTATATAAACACTGCTGGAGTTACCAAATAAACTTAAAGCCCAAGATAAAATAGCTGCAGGATTTAAGTCAATATTTTTGTAAGTGACAATTAATAAAAATGTAAATTAAATAAATTACATCTATTATGATCAGCAGCAGTTTATTCATTACACCAGGGAGGCTGTCAAAGGGATAGCAGAACAACTAAGCTAAGACATGTTAAGGAGGTTTGAAGAGGAAACTGTAAAAATTCAAGATGGGGAATTGTTAGATATAGTGAGCTCCAAGTTTCTCTTCAAAGAATCAGTAGGTCAGTATGTTCAGCTCTCTTATTCTTTAACTCTTCATTTTAAAATTTAACTTCCTAGTTCTCTGTGCCCCCTTGCCTCCAGTTTCGGTAAACAACTTTCCCACCAGTTCTAATCAGTAGTTCACATCTATTCCCCTGGTCACCTGCTTTGACCTGTTTCATAACTGTCCTTCCCACCAAACTACCCACCCTGCCGCTCAGGCTCATACCCCTGCTCTCTTTAAAGTAGCCAATCAGAATTAGTTTAGACTGCGAAGTCCAACCCTAACCAATAGGGGAACAACATGGCAGTAGGAGCTACCTGTGTCAGGAATAAGAATGCCTTCTCCTCCCTTGTCTAGGTGTGTACTCGCCATTGCTCCATCTGTGAGACACACTCTTGTAGAAGTAAATTACCTTGCTGACAGAATTTATATTGGAGTGCTACTTCTTTTGTGTCACCAATAATTTACATATAACAATGTCCAGCTAATTTTTTTGTATTTTTAGTAGAGATGGGGTTTCACCATGTTGACCAGGCTGGTCTCAAACTCCCAACCTCAAGTGATCCACCTACCTCAGTCTCCCAAAGTTCTAAGGTTACAGCATGAGTTGCCACATCCACCAGGTTCCTTTCAAAATAATCCCAGGATAGTCCTTTTATAAAACCTTTATCTAGTTTATAAGAACTGCACCCCTTGGCTTTCCATAGCTAGAAGTGCAGCTATCAGTATATCAGTATAGGTCTTTCTGTATTTCATTCTGCCACACATAGCAGCCTTTATATTTCTTCCTTGAGAGTTGCTGGGTCCTGCAAATTCCAGGAAACCCACATCAAGTTGTCTGAAGGATTCTCTAGAAACTCTCTCTTCACATGGTCCAACGTAAAGGGAAAGTACCACAGATAGGAAAGGCAAAAATCAGCATACCCACAACTGTCTCCAAAATAGTCCTTCCAGATGACCACTTTAACTTACTCTTCTAAAATCTAGAGGTGGCTATGAGCTGGTGCCATGAGAAACTCTTCACAAGTCAGGCACAGGTAATCTAGCAACTCTAGGCACAGGATGTGAGAGTGTTCTTAGCCTTTAGTCCTCTAATGAAACTCCAAGAAATCAGGAAAAGTCTCTTTTGACATCCAATTAACATATTCATTGAAGTTGTTTTTAAATAGGTGGTATTTGAAATTTTTCAATATCGCTTTTATGGTATGTTTTTTAAATCATTGGCTCGTCAAAATAGTGGATTATCATTTAACAGTTGGGGCCACTGTTAAACAGTTGCTACTTTCAAAATGAAAATGAGAATGAGGGTAATTCACATGCTAACCCACCATTATAGAGAACACTTGCTATTGCCTAGCTGGCATTGTACATCTTCTTGGTTAACCACCCCACTTCCTGACACCTGGTTCTCTCCTCACCCCTCCTCCAATCTCAGGGATGGTCATTCATCTAACAAACATTTACTGAGCACCTACACTATGCTGGGCACTGTCCTAGGTGCTAAGGATACATTTGTGTATAAAACAGATAACATCTCTGCACTCAGAGCATGCGTTTTAGTTAGGGCAAGACGATAAACAAATAAGTGAAATGCATAATAAATATTATGTGATAAGTGCTCTAGTAAGCCATTTCCCACGTGTTGTTTTAGATGTGGGAGAGATTTATAATATAAGACCTGCAGTCCTGAGAGCTGGCATTCTAGAGAAGAACAGTATGTAAACACAATTATAATACAATGCTGCTTAAGTGAGTCAGATAGCAGGGGTGTGTACAGAATGCTAAGTGACTAACCCTGCTCGAGGGCATTAGGAAAGGTTTCACAGGCTTTCTGTTTGGAGAACACAGTATTGTATTATAGAGAAATAGCGATAACTATCTTCAACGGTAAGCTCCTGGCAGCTTTCCCCAGAGCCCCAGGCAGTTACCACCAGCCCTCCCAGTGCTTGCTTCAGCTTGTGCCTTCATTCCTTTCTCAGGTTCAACACTGAGGCCAGAAGCAATGCTAGGTGGAGAGTTTCTTCTTCCAAAGAGATAGCACTCCGATAAAACAAACAAACAAAAAAACACCTTGGGAGGAAGCAGAAGGAAATATGATCTTATGTCCATGGTCAGTCCACGAGACCCGTAAAGGAAGTGGTCAGCTGAAAATGTCTTTTCATGCTCCCCTCCATCTGACCTCCAGCCAAAGGCTCACTGTCTGTGAAGCTGGAGCCAGCTGGGTGGCTATACTCAACTGTGTCTCTTTTTAGAAGGGGAAGCTCCTGGCAAGGACTTACTGCCTTATATACATCTTTGCGTGAGCCCCCAAAGCTGGCACAAGGCCTCCCCGACAGCAGTGTCTCAGTAAATAAAGCTGAAAGGCAAGGAAATGAATTGTTCCAAAGGCAAAGGTTCTGCCTCTGGAACACACCGATGCTTATTGGGATGATTTTGGATTCAGACAGACTAGGATTCTAATCCTGATTTCCTCCATGGCGCAGAATTACTTCACCTCTCTGAGTCTCTTCCCTGTTTTTGTAGATAAGATAAATTTGTTGTGATGATTAAACAAGGTAATTAGATAATGCTTAGCACAGAGCCAGGCACATAATACTAGCTCAGTACAGGGTCACTAGCACTATTACCAAGGCTAGAAACTGCCATGAGGGTGGTTTGAACTCACTAAGAAATAATAAAAAGCTATTTAATCATTACAGTTCACCAACAGTCTAAATGTTTCCTTTGAGAGGTAGTGAGCCCTCCGTCACTGGAGGGATTCAAGTAGTAAGACTGGATAACAGTTTCTACATGAGAAATTTCTGCACTTTGGTGACAGGTAGGAGTAGCTATGCTTCTTACCCCTGGCAAGGTAATGTCAGCTGAGGTTGATTCTGGAGGAGAGATTAACAGTTGAGAACATAGCCTTTGGAGGCAGCCAGGCTGGCTTCAAATCCTGGCTCTGCCACTTTACTAGCTCTGCCATGTAAGGAAAGTAACTTATATGTGCCTTCATTTCCTTCTTTGTAAAATAGTGATACTAATGGAACCCCAGCGTGCAGAATTATCACAAGGATTTAAAAAGTCATTCTTTTGTGGACCATGACTCATCTTCTGGCTTCAGGCAGACAGTACCTCCCAACATCTGCATGGTGACCTACTGTAGGAATCAATGGACTGTGACTTGGTAAAGGTCTCAGTTAGTCCCCCGCCCCATAAAATCCACAGTTTGATTAAATTATTAAAGAAAATGTTAACACAATAGAATCAGTACTTTGGGGGCAAATAAGCAGAATCCACGTCAAAGTTTTGAACCCTGGAAAATGAATGGAGGTGAGGGCTGTCCAATGCCTTCAAGTCTCCTGGCTGCTAGAACATGTTAATGTGGTACTTCCCAGAATAACCACTCCCACCGCCACCCCTTCTTAGCTCTTGGAGCCAAGGTGGCTTGTTCATCCCATGGGATCTTGTCAAATGGGTTTGCAGTGCAATCTCCCAGTTAAAAAGCCCCAGGAGAAAAACTCCTTTACATAATGCCAGCATTTACACACACACACACACACACACACACACACACACACACAATCTTATCTTGAGAAAATCATACTGAGTAAATCACAGCATTGGGAGTTGTGACTAAGAGGCTGCTGAGACCATTCATATCATCCAGTGCATTCAATAAAAACATGGCCGGCTTAGACAGAATGGTTCACATCTCGAAGCATGTCCTGAGCATTCTTGGCTTCCTTTTTTATCCCTCCTTTTCCCTGATGCCAGGAAACCCTGGCTACATCTTATGGCCCCTCTGTCATCTTGCTCTGTACATCCCTTTCTTCCAGAACAAAGATTAGACATACATTATCAATTAGCTGAAGACACTTTGCCTGGCACTCCAGCACACTAACGAGTTCTCTCAACCAGATGCTGAGCCCCGGGAACAGGGGCTTAAGGTCTCTGTGGACCCTGCAAGTAATTCCACTTCTCTGGAAACAGCATCCCTATTTTCCTTTTTTAAAATTATTTTTTGTGGAGATGGGGTCTTGTCATGTTGCCCAGGCTTGTCTCAAACTCCTGGGCTCAAGCGATCCTCCCACCTTAGTCTCCCAAAGTGATGGAATTACAGGTGTAAGCAGCCATGCCTGGTCCCCATTTTCCTTTAGAGATCCACTCTTCAACCTCAGGCCACATGGGTCAGGTAGACTTAACTCTTCTCCTGGAACTCAGAGGCCACCACATTACCCTGACATGATATATAGGAGTACCACAGGCCTATGGCCACAGAGAAAAGTCAAGAGGTTGGCACAAGACCCATGCTGGCCAATGAAAGCTAATGAACATCAGCCTTAGGAGTTCTGTGACTGGCTGTCATCCTAAACTGTTAGGTATGAAGCAGGAGATGACCCTGTAGATAGAGCTTGTTTGAGAATGAAGCCAGCACTAAGGGAAAAAGATCTGGGACACATAAAAAGACTAAGTTACAATGGCATTGCTTGCACGCCCAGATCCAACTACATCTGAAGCTTATTAACCTTGAAATTTTCATTACATGAGCCAGTAGATTCCCATTTGCATGCTTGGAAAATATCTGACTTTTGAACTGAGGTTTTTTTCTCTTTGCCAAAAAAAATAATAATTAATTTTAGGAAAACTATGGAATTTTTTTTTTTAAGACAAAGACTCACTTTGTCACCCAGGTTGGATGGAGTATGGTGGTGCAATCTCGGCTCACTGTAACCTCCACCTCTCAGGCTTAACTGATCCTTCTACCTCAGCCTCCCGAGTAGCTAGGACCACAGGTGTGCACCACCACACCCGGCTAACTTTTTTGTTAGATATGGGGTTTCACCATGTTGCACAGGCTGGTCTCAAACTCCTGAGCTCAAGCAATCCACCTGCCTCTGACTCCCAAAGTGCTGGGATTACAGGCGTGACCCACCATGCCCGGCCATGGAGGTTATTTTTCAAATGAAGATACATACTAGGAGGGTAGCCTACCATGTGGTCTGACACTGCCTGAGAGAAGAAACCTATCTTAAGGAGCTAGTACCTGACAAAGAGCCAGTGCTTGGGTGGGAACTGGGCAGATGAAATGCAAAGCCCAGTAGAGAGAGTTAAAGCCTAAATAAGGGTCATTAGAAAGCAAAGAAGGAATATCCAGGATCATGGGTAGATTCTTTCATAAAGTAATCACTTCCCCCTTTAGAGCAAAGAATTTGGAAAACACCAACACGAAGCAGCAATGCAAAGATGATCATTATCATTACTTTTATTAGTATTCTTTATGATAGTGGTGGGGGCAAAGCAACCCAAGACCATCCAGTGGTACATTAGTCAGAGCTCATCTGGGTTCAAGTGAGCACAACCCAACTCGAGCTAGCTTAAGGAAGAAGGGAGACCTTGTTCAAGGCTCAGGAAGGGGCTTAGCTGGCCCTCAAGGGAACCAAAACCATGGACTGAAACCCTGCAGAATTCTTTCTTCCACTCAACTGCATTTCCCTTGGTGTGTCTGCCTCATTTTCTCCTCTGCTAGTCTGGATTTATTCAAACAGTGGGAGGAAGTCTGAAAGTGACATTTGTTCAGCCTCTTTATTTCCAAGTTCCAAAATCCCAGGGACGGCACGTGTAGGCCCAACTTGGGACGGGCACGGAAGGCTGAGGAAGGGGCCAAGCTTGGCAACCTATGGTGAACACTGTCAGTGCGTGGCCCAGATCTTTCTAACCATTTCAAGCTTGCTAGCATCTGCATCTCTGTTTCCAAGGGCTTTGCTTTCAGAACCATGAAAGGCTGCTCTGGGGACTCCAAGCTCCTGGAAATAGCCCTCAACCGAAGACCGTTTGGAATTGGTATATAAATACTCCAACTCCCTGGCTCCCTGGCCGCAAGGCTTGTGGTTTTTTCTGTTTCCCAGAGCTCCCTCATAGAGTGCCACTCTAGTTGCCCCCTGGGGTAACTCAATTCACAAGGCACACAGTGTTGCCTGCCTTCCCTTCCCTTGGTGATTCTCTTAAAAAGGTCCCTTACACCTCCCAATTAAACTACTGGCGCAAGTGCTGCTTCTGGGGAAACTCAAGCTAACACGCAAGCCAACACAGAACCCAAATCAAGTACCCAAAGGCCAAATTCAGGAAGAATTTGGAAAAAACCAGGAGAATCAGGAAGGCAGGTTCAGTACATCAAGGAGAAGCTGGTCCTGGGCAAAACACCTGTGATGGGGGCTGCTCTGCGGTCCTGTGGGGCAATACCAGAGCCCGGACAGATATCTCAGTGCATTTTGTTTCAATGAATTCTGGACCTGGGAGGCCCTGCAGCCCAGTGTGTATGGAGTGTGCGTATGTCTGGTTTGTAGGGGTGTGCGTACGGATGTGGGTGTGGGCATGTTCAGCAGGGTGGTGGGGGTGTAGAAGTGGTCCTCTTCACTTCACCTCTGCACACGCAGCAGTGACTTATGAGATGCAGTCATTTCATCAGAAAGGGAGAAAATGAGGGCCTGGAGATGAGACAGGAACTTTGAAGGCTGTGGTGCTCCATCTACTTGTCAGGAAAACCTTTAATAAATAAAAAAGGAAAGGGGGTTGTGTGAGGTGACAGCGACAGGGAGAGAAAGATGAAATGTGAAGGCTTCTGTTCCTGGCTCTGAACCAAAGCATTTTTGGTTCTGAGATGAAAGGCAGTGGAAATGGTTGGTGGCCAGGCCTCCCTCGGCTCTGCAGCAGCCCCCAGGCCATCGGCAAGTGCAGCTCACACCTTCCTGCACACAGGGAGAAGCAGGTGACCTATTTTCCCAGAGATGCTCTTGTCTGGGGCTGGTGATATAGAAAGTGCCCCACAGAGAGGGGGCCTGTAGGAAGCACAGGACATGGCCCTGGCTGTGCTGGTCGTGTGTGTGTGTGCACTCACATATGTGCTGTGTGCATGTGTGGTGTGTGTGGGAGTGGTGTGTGGTATGTTGGTTTATGTATGTGTGTATGTGTGCATGTGTGGTATGTGTGATGTGTGTCTTGTGCATGTATGGTATGTGTGGTGTGTGTATGTGTGTGGTGTGTGTGGTATGTGTGCGATGTGTGTGTGGGTGGTGTGTACGATGTGGTATGTGTGGTGTATGTGGTGTGTATGTGCAGCGTGGTGTGTGGTGTGTGTTTGTGTGATGTGTGAGATATCTGTAGTGTATGTGTGGGTGGTGTGTGAGATGTATGTGTGGTATATGTGGTGTGTATGAGCGGTAGGTGTGTATATGTGTGATGTGTGTCTGTATAGTATAGTGTGTGTGGTGTGGTATATGTGTGTAATGTGTATGTGGTGTATATGTGTGGTGTGTGTGGTGTTTGGTATGATGTATGTGGTATGTATGTGTGGTAGGTGTGTGTGTATGTGTGGTGTGTGTGGTGTGTACATGTGTGGTATGTGTGCTGTATATGTGGTGTGTGTGTGTGTGTGTGTGTGTGTGTGTGTGCACCCTGGGGCAGAGATGCTTCCTAGCGCTCTCAGTGTCCCAGCATATAACGAAAACAGTTCCTATTCACCTTGTGCCAGACCTGATCCTAAAATTAGGAACACAGCACTTCTGTACTTTGGTTTGACTTTTCTGGCTGCAGGTCTTTGAAGCTGAGTATTTTCCTTCATTCAAGTTCACTTTTTCTTGTTGGCAAAATGTGAGTTATGATACCTTGCCTGCCTACTTCTTAAGATTGTCATAAGGATTGTCATGAGTATGACAGTGACACACTACTTGCAAAGTCACCTTTTAAACCGTAAAACTACTCAGCACTCCAATTATTTCATGTATAGGGAGTCTCTCTCTCCAAAGTTATAAGAACTTCTCCCTACTACAAATGGAAGGAATAAGAAGAGCAGCTATTTATTAACTCTCTGCTATGTACCAGATACTTTTCACTCTTCCATCGTTCATTCAGTAATTCATTCCAAACATATTTATTAAGCATGTAAATTCCATTGTTATGTGAGTATATGGTGGAGTAAACAAAATTAAAAGCAATCCCTGCTCTCCTAGGGATGGCTCTTTTATAAGGGAGGCAAACAGTGAAGAAGAAAACAAAGACCTGTATAAGGACAAGTGGTCATAATTTTAGGAAGAAAAAGAGCAGGGCAAGGTAGGAAGTGTATCGAGGATGGATTTGGTCTGTATTCACTGGAAGTACCCAGGGCTTATTAGACTTTTGAACATTTGTTTATTTCAAGTATAATGGGGGATGATTAGGGTTTTTAAGCATGAATATGATGATCGAATTTAAGTTTCAGAGAATGCTGAGCAAGAAAGACTGCTTAGGAGGCATTTACAATCAATACATACAACATCTCCTGTGATCGGTACTATTATTCCCATTTTCCTGGGAAACAGGTTCAGAAAAGTGAGACGATTCATCTAGGCTTTTCTAGTAAGTGTCAGAGCTGGGACTCACAGCCAGATGTCTCCCACTGGAGACCAGGCTTACCCACTGGCAGTGGCATCCACAGTTCTAATGTCTTACAGATTCCTTTGTAACCACCTGCTCTAACCTAATTCCTAGCCATTCCCAGTACTGAATACAGTACACCACCGGTTCTGGAAAGATCTGTTGAATATATTTTTGTTTTGTCCTTTAAAATTCAGTTCCCAAAAGAAATCCCTAAAGCAACCTCTCCCGGCCCTCTCCAGGTCCAGCCTCCTCCCCAGCCTCAAGATTGCTCTCTCTTCCTCCCTGCCGGAGGAGGAGTGGGGAGCATTCCTGGGGGCTGCTGTGCCACCTTCCCACTGCTAACAAGGCTTTGAAATGAAAATGAAATCATAAAGTCTCATCTAATCTGCTCAACTTCCTGTCCCTTTTCATATGCCTTTCCATGGATATTCAAGAGCCAATCCCAATAGGTTGTAAATCTGCTTGGGGGTTGCAATCAGAGCGATTTCACAGGCAAGAGAAAAATTCTTTCCTCCTGCGCTGCCCCTTGCACGCCCTTGCAAGCCGCCCTGGAGATGCGAGGGAAGGGGGCCTTCCCCACGCCTGACAGCCCCCCAAGCCTAGCCCAAGGAGGATGGGATCCTATGCTGCTGCTGCTTCCCCAGTGTTCCATTTCCCCACTGGGGCCTCAATGGGGTCTTAGGGCGTCCAACAGTGCCTCACAGAGGAGACACTCCATAACGATATATGAATTAACAAGTTTGGCTCTGAAAAGTGGGCAATAATAGTAGGTACCTCACAGAGCTGGTGAGGCATTAAAGAAACAGCTGGAAATTCTTAGCAGAGAACGTTGCCTTCCCTCCTTCCCTCCTTCCCTCCTTTCCTTCCTTCCCTTCCTTCCTTTCTTTCCTTCCCTTCCTTTCCTTCCCTTCCTCCTTTACTCCCTCTAGGCCATTAGGAGCCACATCTCCTTCAGCCCCTTTCTGCTTCCTGCTTTTGAACCTCTTCCTCCTGCTGCTATTTTTAGCAGGCGATGTCTCTACCCTGGAATCTGGCAGAGGTGCTGAGAGCAAAATTTTTCAAAGCAATCCCCCCTCCCAGGGTTGGGGGTCTCTTGACAGCCCTCCAGCCAGGTGTAGGAAGATCTGGGGGCTCAGGAGAGGCCTTCCCCTGGGTGTTTCCCACCACATGTTAGGGGCTGGTAGCGGGTAATGCTGTTCCTTTGGCCTTTCTTCCTGGAAGAAGTATTTTAGGGAGAGTGAGGACACGGTAAGGTTTCTGACTTGGTTTGCCTGTGGAAAAACACAAAGCTGAACTTCACTTGCCACCTCCACCTCCAAACATAATGAAATGTAAACTGATCTTGCATTCTACCGGCAATCATCAGCCCTAGCTCTCTATTTTAGCATTTATGACTGAAACTATGGTTTCACTGGTCTATAATAGAGGCTTGTCTCTCCACCAACTCTGAGTTTCTCAGGATAAAGGTTTGTCTTTTTCATCTCGGTGCTAGTATCTGGTATACTAGTGGGTCTCAAAAAAAAAGTCTGTTGAACAAATGTGAGTTTGTTTAGTGCCTATTATATGCAAGACCCTACTATATAAAAGTAAAAGCAAAAAGAGTCCAAAACTCAAGAAACTTGCAACCTTCCAGGGAAGACACATCACACATACACGAGTAGCTGTCATTTGATAATGGTAGATGCTATGTTACAGAATCTGTAATTCAGAACTAATCAGTCCATCTTCAGCACTTACTCATTAAAACAGTTAGCACGGGCCAGTCGCAGTGGCTCACACCTGTAATCCCAGCACTTTGGGAGGCCAAGGAGCGTGGACCACCCAAGGTTGGGAGTTTGAGACCAGGCTGACCAACATGGAGAAACCCCATCTCTACTAAAAAAACAAAAATTAGCCAGGCACGGTGGCACATGCCTGTGATCCCAGCTACTCAGGAGGCTGAGGCAGGAGAATCACTTGAACCAGGAGGCAGATGTTGCAGTGAGCCGAGATAGTGCCTTTACACTCCAGCCTGAGCAAGAAGAGCAAAACTCTGTTTCAAAAAACATATATATATAATCAGCGCCTGCCATCAGAAACCCATTTCTCATCAGTGGGGACAGAAAAAGTGTCTAGAGAGTTGATCATTTTGCAGTTTTTATATTATGCTGATGAAACCAAACCAAACTGACACCTTTTTGCCAGGTGAGTGGGCACTCCAGGATTCATTAGCATTTCATTGGTATTATTTATAATATGGGGAACAATGTTGCCTCAGAATGGAGTGATAGACATAAGTCAGGTTTAAAGTTACCTAGGTGTAGTATCATTCTCGAGATTTCTTTTGAAGACGTATTTAATGATTTCTGTCCCTCCTCTCCTCCTACTTCATCACCATCATCATGAAAATATATCAGAAGTTCTAAGTCCCGCCAGAAGCCTGCTGTGGAAACTGTCTGCCTGTTTCTTACCGCACACTTCCTTTGAGGTTTCGATGTAATCTTTAGCTGCTGTCAGCTCTAAAAGGCAAAAAAAATCAGCATGGTACTATGTTGAAATCCATAAGGGATGTTTTTCAGTTGCCTCCTTGGAGATTGAACCTACAGGTTGGAAATGGACCGAGAAGCAGTTACATACTCCGATTTTCGGTTGGGGACTCATAACTCACATTGTGATCCGTGATACGTGGCAGGAGGGCTTGTGCTACAAGAGGGCATGTTAAATACAAGGCATGAAAAGGTCATAACAGCGGATTCCTCCCTCTGCAAAACTAATCAGGCATCCCCAAGGGTTTGGCATCTTAATAACAAAAGAACTTGTGCAGGGGGAGGAACCACTAAGATATTCAGACATGAAAAACTTGTGCCATCTCACTCCTCTCTAGAAGGATTAAAGACTAGCTTCCAGGATAGGACCAGCTAACAGTCATGGACACTGTCTGTAATCAATTTCAAATAAAAGCTTGCAGTCAGAGAACCTTCTAGAAACCTGGCCAAGGTCAATGATAATCTTATTCTCCATTATCAGGGGCACCAAATATTGCCTGACAGCTGCTTTCATGTTTTGTATCAAGACCATTCTAATCTTAAGCCAGTGAATTTCCTGGGAACAAGTAGTTCACATTTGATACAAGAATTCCCACCTCTTTCCTGGCTTAGAATATTTCTCCTCCCAATTTCTCTGGCTTGTATCATGGTAGCTGCCCTCTTCTGTTTTAACTTTGGAACAGCTCCCTTGGCCTAACCCAAACAGATGACCTATATTTTAAACAGTCTTTTAGGATCAGTTTCACCTCTGCATCTACGGCTTTCTCATTTATAACGTAAGGATAACAATACCCTCCTCACAGGGTCATGGTGAAAATTCTTAGCCTTAAATTTGGCTCATGGTAGGGACTCATTAAAGGTTAGCACTTTCACAACTAATCGTGTATAAAAAGGAAGAAGGTGGCCAGGGCATAGTGGCTCATGCCTGTAATCCCCTTTGGGAGGCTGAGCTGGGCAGATCACCTGAGGTCAGGAGTTTGAGACCAGCCTAGCTAACATTGCAAAACCCCATCTCTACTAAAAATACAAAAGTTAGCCAGGCGTGGTAGTAGGGCCTGTAATCCCAGCTATTTGAGAGGCTGAAGCAGGAGAATCACTTGAACCTGGGAGGCAAAGATTGCACTCCAGCCTGGGCAACAAGAGCGAAACTCTGTCTCAAAAAAAACAAAAGAAGAAAAGAAAAAGGGATCAATCATTTCTGTTTGATAGTTGTGTCCTCGGTTAAAAGAAAAGAAAATAACGGCTAGACACAGTGGTTCACGCCTATAATTCTAACTCTTTGGGAGGTTGAAGAGGAAGGGTCATTTGAGGCCTGAAGTTCAAGACCAGCCTAGGCAACATAGTGAGACCCCATGTCTACAAAAAAAAAAAAAAAAATTAGCCAGCCATGGTGGTACATGCCTGTAATCCCAGTTATGTGGGAGGCTGAGGTAGGAGGATCACTTGAGCCCAGGAATTCGAGGCTGCAGTGAGCTGTGATGACACCACTGCACTCCAACTGAGTGACATAGCGAGACCCTGTATCTGAAAAAAAAAAGAAAAGAAAAATGACATACATTTGCCTTTATTGTTTGCACATAATATAAACTGTTATAATGGATAAATTCAGCAAAGTTGCATAATAAAAAATTAATGCACAAAAGTCTGTTGCATTTCTTTCTTTTTCTTTTTTTTGTTGAGTCAGAGTCTTGCTCTGTCGCCAGCCTGGAGTGCAGTGGTGCCATCCTGGCTCACTGCAACTTCCATTTTCTGGTTTCAAGCAATTCTCCTGCCTCAGCCTCCCGAGTAGCTGGGACAATAGGCACGCACCACCATGCCCGGCTAATTTTTTTTTTTTTTTTGTACTTTTAGTAGAGATGGGGTTTCACCATGTTGGCCAGGGTGGTCTTGATCTCTTGACCTCGTGATCCGCCTGCCTCGGCCTCCCAAAATGCTGGGATTATAGGCGTGAGCCACCGCGCCCGGCCAAGTCTGTTGCATTTCTATACACCAAAGATAGGCAACTAAAAAAGGAAATTAATTAATTCTATGTACAATAGCATCAAAAAGAACAAAATACTTAGAAACAAACTATCAAGGAAGTAAAGACTTACACACTCAAAACTACAAAATTTTGCTAAAAGAAATGAAAGAAGACCAATAAATGGAAAGACAGCCCACATTCATAGACTGGAAAACTTACTAGTGTTAAGGTATTACTACCACACAAGTGATCTACAGATCCAATGCAATCCTGTTAAAATTTCAATGATGTTTTTGCGGAAATAGAAAAACCCATCCTAAAATTCATATGGCATCTCATGGGACCCCATATAGCCAAATGTTGAAAAAGAATACTGGTCTCATATTTCCTGATTTCAAAACTTTGTGCAGTGCTACAATAATCAAAACAGTGTGATACTGGCATAAAGACAGACATATAGAGCAGTGAAATAGAATAGAAAGCCCAGAAATAAATTCTCCCACTTAAGGTCAAATGATTTTCAACAAGGGGGTCAACACCATTCAATAGGGAAAGGACAGTCTTTCCAACAAATAGTGTTGGGAAACTTGCATATCCACATGCAAAAGAATAAAGTTGGATTCTTACTTTCTGCCATATATAAAATTAGCTCAAAATGGATCAAAGACCAAAGACCTAAATATAAGAGCTAAAGCTATAAAATTCTTATGAGAAAAACATAAAACCTTCATTGTATCGGATTTAGCAATGATTCCTTGGATATGAAACCAAAGTACAAGCAACAGAAGAAAAGATAGATAAATTGGATTTTATCAGAATTAAAAACTTCTGTGCATCAAAAAATACCATTCACAAAGTAAAAAGGTAATCCACCAGAATGGGAGAAAATATTTACAAATCACATATCTGATAAGGGATTAATATTCAGGATATATAAATAACTCCTACAACTCAATGACAACAAATGCACAAATAACCCAGTTCAAAAAATGAGCAAATATTTGAATAGACATTTCTCCAAAGAAGATATACAAATGGCTAATAAGTGCATAAAAAGATGCTCAACATTTCTAATCATAAAGGAAATGCAAATCAAAACCACAGTGAGACACCACTTCACATCCGTTAGAATGATTATTGTCAGAAAACAGAAAATAACAAGTGTTGGCAAGGATGTGGATAAAATGGAACCCTTTTGCATTGCTGGTGAAAATGTAAAATTGGTAAAGTCACTGTGAAAAACAGTATGACAGTTCCTAAAAACATTTAAACATAGAATTACCCTATAATCCAGCAACTCCACTTCTGGGTATATATCAAAAGCATTGAAATCAAGACTCAACCTAATGTTTGTATACAAACATTCATAGCAGCAATATTCATAATAGCCAAATGGTAGAAAAATCCAAATGTCAATCTACAGATGAATGAATAAACAAAATGTGATATAAACATACAACAGAATATTCTCCAGCCTTAAATAAAGAAGAAAATTTCCAGACTGGGCAACAAAATGAGACCCTGTCTCTACAAAAAATTTAAAAATTAGCTGGGCATGGTGCCTGTAGTCCCAGCTACTTGGGAGGCTGAAGTAGAAGGATTGCTTGAGCCCAGGAGGTCAAGGCTGCAGTAAGCCATGATCGTGTCACTTCACTCCAGCCTGGGTGACAGGGTGAGAGAAAGAAAAGAGAAAAGAAAGAAGAGAAAGAGGGAAGGAAGGAAAGAAGGAAGGAGGGAAGGAGAGAGGGAGGGAGGGAAGAAAGGAAGGAAAGGAAGGAAGGAAAGGAAGGAAGGCAGGAAGGAGGGAAAAGAGAGAGAGAGGAAGGAAAGGAGGTGGGGAGGAAGGAAGGAAGGATAGAAGGGAGGGAGGGAGGGAATTCTGACACATACAATAACATAGATGAACCTTGAACACAAATAAGCCAGTCACAAAAGGACAAATATTCTGTGATTCCCCTTAAATGTGGTACCTGGAGTAGTCAAATTCATAGAGACAGAAAGTGGGGAATGGTTGCCAAGGGCTTAGTGGAGAGGAGAATGGGAAGTTGTTATTTAATGGGTAGAGCGTTTCAGTTTGGGAAGATGAAGTTCTAAACATGAATGGTGGTGATGATTACACAATATTGTGAATGTACTTAATGCTGTTACCCACTACAGTTAAAAATGTTTACAGTGGTATGATTAATGTTTATGTACATTTTACTACAACTTAAAAACAAAAAACACTATATTATCTGGAAGAAAAAACCTGCTCAGGCTGTGGCCACTCTTGGACAATAATAAATTCTGAGAAGACTGAGAAATTTGAATTTTATTTGGGACACAATTTCCCCAGGTACATCTATCCTTGAGAATTATGTGAATTATACCTCTGCAAAATACAACTGTATTTCATGAATACATTTTGACTCAGTAGGACAGTGTGTGGTGAGTTTGAGTACAAAATAGCTTGTTTATTTTCTTTTAAAAAAGACAGCGTTCATTAGAGAACACTGTGAAATGACTTGGGAAAAATCTGGAAAGAATCAAACTCATTACAGAAGTGCATGAGAATCCTCTTTAGAAATACTGAAACCAATTGTAGATGGTAACTGCAGGAGAAGAACCTTATATTATTATATATTATATAATAGATAATATTGCATAATTATATAATATATAACAAACATTATATAATATTATTTATTATATATATTATGACAAAAACCACAATTACTTTCACACTAATCTAGATTAAGTGGTCCAAGCCTTCATTTAAAAAAAAATTATTTACATAAGGAAGAAGAGGAATAGAAATGGAAACCCTGCCTTAAGGTGTGGGAGGGTAGAGCACACTCAGTAGCTCTGCTCATGCACCAAGCAATTCATGGGCAGTCACACTTTTCTCGTGGGAACAGTAGCAGCCCACCTCTTGAGAGGCCTGACTGTTTGGTATTCATTAGCTTGGTGAGATCTCTAAGGGCCAGATTCTGGCCCAAGCCTTTCCAGCTTACATACCCGATGTGTCCCCACACTGACAGCGGGTCCAATTCTCAGGAACTGACTCACATTAACTCTGCTCATGGAATGGGAATAGGGAAGAGAGAATGCCAATTCATGAACTTAGTGTGATTTAGAAATGTCACAGGGACCAAGAATATTCAAAGTCATTTTCAGCCACACATGTTTATCCCTGTTAAACAAATTTGTCTGGGAAGCCAAATATTCATCACAGAAGATTGCTTGGTGAGCATGAAATCAAAAGTGAGGCATTCCATGTTCACTGACTTCAGGCTAAAGCAGTGTTTCTCAGCTCTCAAAGAGTTTGATTTGATTGTTCTGGATTTCAGCCTGGGCACAGGTTTATCTTTAAAATCTGCCCGGCGATTTTAATGAAAAACCTGAATTTTGTACTACTGTCCTTTGGCAAAGGTTCCCTGTCTGAATAGTGCTTGGGTACTGCCCATGTCTGCCTCTGAGACTCTTTTGTTCTGTCACGGGTACCAACACCCCTCCCTTTTTGCCTTCTAAGTGCTTGTTTCACAGAAACATGAAGAAGCAAAGTGACTTGCCTAAGGCTATACAATTAGAGGCAGAATCAGAACTGAAATTGCAGTTCATCTGAATTTCATTCTAAGGCTTTTCTTTTTCACCTGGCCTTCATTCAAAGAGATCGGCAGGGACTTTATAGTGAAGGGTTGCCTTGAAGGAACTCAGGTCAGGCCCCCATAGTTCACATGTCATCTGCTTTTAGTTTCTTGAGGTATGGGTTTGAGTGGAGACAAAGTTAATGTAAGACATATTTGAAGTCATTGAATTCTAAGGGGTGCCATTCCTCTGTGCTCCCCACTATCTTGTGTGTGTATTTCTCTCATACCAACCAGTTTCATTGTCTAATTATATGTCTATTGCAGCCCCTATCTTATTTATCTTGGCACCCCTAATTTCTGACAGATGCCAGTTTCATAAGTTAGCCATGCAGTCATTCTGCAATGGATTTCAGGTCCTAGAGCTGAGAGAGGTCAAGGCTGAAGATGTCAATAGAGACAGCCAATGAATTGTGTGAAGGGTGAGATTCCATTAGGGAAAGCACCTATCTTCCAAGCCCATAAAGCTAATCTTGCTCTAGTCTCTGAGCCTATCTTACAAACCTGGAGAACATTACTGCCTTGTGGGGTCATTTTTCAGTGAGGGAAAATAGGGAGTTCAAGTGTGAAATCGTTCACAAGTAGAGTGATGTCAGCATTCAAAAAGTGTTGGATGTGAGGGCATTTTGGATTTTGGATTTTCAGATTAGAGATACCCAATCTGTATTTGTATATAAGGGTTGAGTCCTCTCAAGCACTCTTCTCAGCCACACATGTCATGAAACTGGGAAGTTTCCACAGTCTTTAATTATTTTGTTCCAGCATTATTGGGATATAATCGACAAATAAATATTGTATGCATTGAAAGTGTTGATTGATATATGCATACACTGTGAAATGAAATGGTTGCCACAATCAAGCTAGTTAACACATCCATAGCCTCACCTAATTACATGTATGTGTGCATGTGTGTGTGTGTGTGTGTGTGTGTAAAGACCACTTAAGATTTAGCAAATTTCAAGTATACAATACAGTATTGTGTGATATTATAGTCACTACGCAGCAAATTAGATCCCCAGAATTACTTTTATTCTTTCAAAAAGGTACCTAAACATATTTTATTGGTTTCTTTTAGTTTTCCAATTGTCTTAAATTTCAGAATGAGAATCTTTACATTGTTTTTTAGTTAAATATTTTAGTAAATAATATTTGGAAGTCATTTTTTAAATTAGAATTTTGTCTGTAAAGGCCTAGAGAAAGATGTGATTAAAAGGAGATAAGCATTTATTTTCCCCATTTAGGGCAAGAAAAACAAGAGCCCTACTTCACAAAAGAATTTGTCTCCAGTTTCTGCAATAAATGAAAATGCTATGATTCACAGAGAAGCAGTGGACACCAGATTTCTGGATCTTCATTACCCAAAGCACAGTACCAGTTTGGAAGATCACTTTCTTCTATTCCTTCTCTTCATTCCCATTGGCACAAGGGCAAACACATACTTAAAACAGTGAGATTAAGTTGAGATAGATCTTAGCAGCAGTCATATAACACTATAGAATCAAAGAAACAGGAATAATTAATAGAGCATTTCACTTAGGGATGGCAAAAATGTGATGAGTGATGTAACTCCTCACCCCTACTTTGGCAGACATCACTAATCAGTTATTGAGCCAAAATGTGGCCCAATAGATCTTTTCTACCTGATGCCCCAGCAGCTAATACCTTGTAACTGGAGTTGCCAGTGAGGCCCTACCTAGGCTAATCTAATCATTTTACATTATGAGAACATTGAGGCCCATAAAGGTAAAGTGATTTGCCCAAAGTCATTCAGAGACATGCAGAGCTGGGACAGGAACCCTAATTCTGTATAATCCAAAAATCCATTCTCTCTTATAAGCCTTGTGTCAACTGATAGTGACCCAGAATTCAGCAAGGGCACACAGGAATCTGTACAGGATGGATCATTTCTACTTGGAAAGTCAGGCAATTGTCCATGGCATTAAGAAACTCAAAGGAGCAGCTAGGGACAGATGGCAGAACATTACTTTTCCTCCTCCTTTCCCAGGGGGAAGCAGGGGACAGAGAAGGAAATGGAGATCTTTCCATCAGCCTTATAATTGCGGAGGGTTTTGTTTCTGTTTCTGTTTGTTTGCTCGCTTGTTTTTGAGACAGGGACTCACTCTGTCACCCAGGCTGGAGTGCAGTGGCGCATCACGGCTCACTTGGTCTTTCAGGCTCAAGTGATCCTCCCACCTCAGCCTCCTGAGTAGTTGGGACTACAGGCACAGGCCACCATGCCTGGCTAATTTTTTAATTTTCTGTAGAAATGAGGTCTTCGTATGTTGCCTAGACTCATCTTAAATTCCTGGACTCAAGGAATCTGCACACCACAGCATCCCAAAGTGTTGAGATTACAGGCATTAGCCACTGCACTCAGTCAACTGTGGAGTCTTTGAAGCTGTCCCATCAGGTATCAGGGAAGGAAGGAAGATGTCCCTATATGCAAACAGCAGTCCACAACAGGGGCCACCCGACTGCCTTGCTACTTGTTCAGGTTCCCACAACCAGGGCTTTGGAAGTTCTTCAGAATCTAAAAACCTCTCGTTCTCTGTACTAGAGCTGGATATAATGAAATGATTGGTTGTGGTGGGACTTTGGACATAGGGATAAGAAGTCGCCATGATGAGGGGTCTGGCTGGTTGCAAAGTCATTTCTGAGAAAGCAGAGATCCCATGGCTGTTATTGTACCAGCTCCAAAAGTCCCCAGAGAAGACGTTTGGTCATGACGGGAGCGTGTGAAGTGGGTTTGGCAGTATAGGCACTAAAGCTGATTTTCTCTCGCCTTTCCCTTTGAGCTCTAGGTGGGGTTTATGGTCCCCGTAATTCAGAGTGAAAATTGGTGGGCAGCAAAGCTCTCTCGGAGAGTCCCCAGGGACTTGAAACCTAGCCTTTGGGCGCTTTTAAAGGACTGGGGGAAAGGTGGCAATGGGACAAAGGCAGATTTTGACATGGTTCATTTTTACCCAGTTTCACCTGCCCCCTATAAAGTGCCATGAAACCGCTCTCCATTGAACAGAAATAGAGTTTAGGGTGCAAACATGAGCAGCAGTCAGAGGTCTTGAGAGGATTAGGAGCAACTGTGGAGAAAAATGTGTAAGACTCTAGACAGTAAGACCAAATTTTCCTTCCCCTAAAGACGGTGACTGTGGGTGTGGAGAAATGTTGTTTCCATCTGGCACAGTCTAAGTATGGTTAACTTTTCAGAATTAAACTCTCACCTTCCCTCGGAATTCAAGAATTGGCAAATGTAATGGCTGTGAATTGAATAAAAGGAAGGGAGCCTCCTTAAACCTATTTGGCACAGGGCAGCTGTTTACAGGCCCACAGACATTCCATGCCAGTTGATACATAGATTTTGGTTTGCCAACATATCTTAATCTCAAAAAAGAAGCAATGGCTCCATAGACTTTGTCAGTCCTCTGTGGTTCTTTGGGGGATGTCTCTTTCACCCAGCTTGGAAGGACCGGAAATTAATTTAATATGCACTTGGGACAAGAGCACCTATTACTTTTGTTATTTTTATGGAAGTGTTACCGTGTGCTGAGCACATAAGCAGTTTACATGCACACTCTCATGTTCATCCTCACAACACATCGTTACTATGAATGGGTATTACTGCCATTTTCCAATCAAACACTGAGGCTCAGAGAAGTTAGGCGCCTAGCCCAAGATTGCACAGCTCCAAGAGTCAGAGCTGAGACTAGAAGTCCGGTCTGCCTGATACCACACCTCGGCCCTGACCAGTGTAACCATTCAGTAGTCCTATTTGAGATATCAATTTTCTGTGAGATACTAACATTTTTTAATAACATGGAAAAAATAGAAAACAACAGAGGGCATCCTACATAAAGAGTAAGTATTGGTTTGTGATACATTTGTTTTCATTACATATAGGTGTATGGTGTCCTTAGTAGTGAGATAACATTGATTTCTTACTGTGGATCATGATCAAAAACATTTTAAGGCCACTGTCCTAAACCACTTGGCAATCTTGCTTGGATGGGTATGTGGAAGTTATCGGACCCACTTACTGGGCTTTTAAGGAAGATTTGTGGAGAGAAAGGAAAGGGTGGACTCCTCAGAAAGCGTGAAGAATGATGGTATTAGTTTTCACCTCTAGAACTGGGGTCAGCAAACTTTTTCTTAAAGAGACAGACAGTAAAAACTTTAGGCTTGCTGGCCAGATAGTCTCTGTGGCTACTACTCAATTCTGCAAAGCAGCCATAGACAATATGTGAATGAATGGGTGGGTCTGTGTTCCAATCTAAATCCGTAATTACAGAAACAGACAGCCGGCCCGTGGGCTGTAGTTTGCTGACTGCTACTCTATAGTCTTAGATAAATAAAGTACTTGAATCGCCACAGTATTGGTATGTAACAATTGAATGTCCCCAATTTCAAATGATCTTTCTAAGGTTAAGCATTCACAGTTTTGCCCCAATGATATTGTTCCTTCATTATTAGATGTATTTATTTGTTATACACTGCTATGTAAAATATTTACCCCAAAATGTTATAGCGTAAAATAGCAAATACTTATTATCTCATAGTTTCTCTGGATCAGGAATTTGGGCCTGGCTTAGCTGAGTGCCTGTGCCTCAAGGAGTCTCACAAAGCTTAAATCAACTTACATCAACTGGGGCTGTGGTCTCATCTGAAAGTTTGACCGAGGGGAGATCCTATTTCAAACTCACTCAGATATTAGCAAGATTTAAGCTCCTTAGAGGCTTCTCTCAGTTCCTTGCCATGCAGGTCTTTCCAAGGGGCAGCTCACAACATGGCAGCTGGCTTCCCATCAGAGGGAGCAAGTGAGAGAGCAAGAAAGGGCAAAGATATGCAAGTCAGAGTCCTTGTGCAATAACCCAATCTTTGTAACATCCCATCACTTTTTTC
The DNA here is from genome assembly GCA_963573385.1 of Cacajao melanocephalus. Lineage (NCBI taxonomy): Eukaryota > Metazoa > Chordata > Mammalia > Primates > Pitheciidae > Cacajao > Cacajao melanocephalus. The sequence continues at coordinate 78,637 of CAUYLG010008874.1, forward strand.
ACTTTATATGAACCACGAGTAAGTCACTAAGTCCAACCCATACCTGGGGGGAGAAGATTATACAAGGGTCCCAATACCAGAGGCCAGAAATCATTTGGAGCCATTTTAGAGGCTGCCTACCATGTAAGGGCTAGGTATTTCATTCATTCCTTCACAAATATTTATTGAGTAACTATTATGTGCAAGGCACTACAGTATGCAGTACATAGAACAGAAAAAATTTGCCGTTCCCAATCTGGTGAGAGAAGACAGACGATAAACAAGAAAAGATAATTGATACAAAATGTCAGCTGGTGTAATGAAATGAATGTGCCCCCTCAAAATTCATATGTCGAAGCCCTGATCCCCAATGTGGCTTTCTTTGGATGGGGCTGCTAAGGTCATTAAGGTGAAATGAGGTCATAATGGTGGGTCTCTGATCTGACAGAATACGTGTTCTTATAGGAAACACCAGAAAGTTTGCTCACTCTCTCTTATTTCATGGGGAAAGGCCCCACATGAGGACACAGTGAGAAGGCAGTCATCAACAAGCCAGGAAGAAAGGCCTCACCAGAAATGAAATTTGTTGGCATGCTGATCCTGGACTTCCAGCCTCCAGAACTGTGACAAGATAAATGTCTGTTGTTTAAGCCATCTGGTCTGTGGTATTTTGTTATGGAAGGCTGAGCATGTAAATTTAGGTGGCATTTAGTACCATGCAGAAAAATAAAGCAGGGTAGCACTGGAGAAGGGTTTGCAACTTTAAATTGGGTAGTTAGTGTAGGCCCCACAGAGGTGACATCTGAGCAAAGTGCGTAGGAGGTGATGGAGTAAGCCAGTACGAATACGGGCATTTCAGAGGAACAGCTAGTGCACGGACCATGATACTGGGAGCATGTTGCTCAGGGAGTGGCAAGGAAGCCATCGTATTTGGGACAAAATGTACGTAGGGGGTTAGGAGGAAAACACGTGGAGTACTATCAGTCGTTGTAAAAATGTTGGCTTTTACTCTTAATCAAATAGGGAGTCACTGCAGGGTTTTAAACTGAGCCGTGCCATGATCTAACTGATATTTTAATGTGGCCCTCTGGCTGCTGTGTGGAGAAGAGATTAGGTGGAAAGGCAAGGTTGGATGCAGGAAGGCCAGTCAGGAGATGATGGCAGCCTGGTTGGAAATGGAGGTGGTAATGGGTGGAGGTAGTGAGAAGTCAGCCATTTACTTTCCCTCTCAGAAGCAAAATGCTAGTTTAGAAGCCTCCTCATTAGCAGAGCCTAATGGATACAGTTTTTATTTGTAAGGTGTGACGTGGAAAGAGCGCCAGACCGGAGGCCAACAGACCAGGTCCTAGTGTGGACTCCATCAGGTTATCGGAGTGATAAAAGACGAATCATGGTGGCTCATGCCTGTAATCCTAGGACTTTGGGAGGCCAAGGCAGGCAGATCACGAGGTCAAGAGATCAAGACCATCCTGGGCAACATGGTGAAACACTGTCTCTACTGAAAATACAAAAATTAACCGGGCATGGTGGCAGGTGCCTGTAGTCCCAGCTACTCGGGAGGCTGAGGCAGGAGAATTGCTTGAACCCAGGAGGCAGAGGTTGCAGTGAGCCGAGATGGCATCATTGCACTCCAGTCTGGGCAACAGAGCGAGACTTCGTCTCAAGAACAAAAACAAGACGAATCAGTAAACCTCTGGATCTCTGTGTCTCTCTCAGTAAAGTAAGATGTTTGGACAAGGTCCTCTCTAACTCTGCGAGTATAATTTTATGAGACTTGGTGGAAAGTAGATTTGGAACAAATGAGCAGTTCGATTACCGTTCACTTTAAGCTTGATCATTGCTTGTGAGGGAAGAAAAAGCAGAAAATTGCAGTGCTGGGCCTTCAGGAAAATTAAAAAAACAATTACAGGCAACATAATATCCTTGGGAAAAACGCCATGCTTAATGTCCAGGTACCCTGGGACCTAAGTACACTGAGGGATGTACATCAGTGAATTTTCCCAATGCAGATGATGAACAAAACAAAATTCAACCCGAAATCAGACAAGATCCTATTCTTTAGGGAGGGAAGTGATATAATAGTTTTACAGACAGTTCAGTGACTCTAATCTCTCTCCATGTTCCCGCATGTCAAGTCCAATGCACCTTGACAAGGCGTTGTCCCTCAAATAGAGGGATTAAGGATTATTACTTGCCACCCCCTGGAAATGCACCTGAAGAAACTGGTAGGAGCCAAAGAAAGCATCCTTAAACACTCATGTAAAACAGGTTGAGACTTGGTAACCACTGTTTCCAGAGAGCCATCAGGCAGTTTTCCAAGCAGAAACCACATCCATGCCACCAAATATCTTTGTTAGTAACAAAATTACCATTTTAAACTGGCTGGAGGGTAGTGCAGGAGGTTGCCACTAGCATTTTTGGACTGCCCATTGCCTACCAGGTGTATGTAGATGTTCACTCATTTATTCCTGATGATGATTTGGGAGGTACGATATGATTACCTTTTTGCACAAGTGGGAACTGAGCCTGACTTGCCTAAGGACATGCAGCTAGGAAGTGCAGAGCAGAGATTGCTTATAATACCCAAGTTCTCCACTCCACAGTGTTGCCATGCTAATGTGTTTTGTCTCAGGGGTTGGTGCTGATCACTACGTTCTTAATATTCACTGAGCACTGAATTGAACATCAGTCACATATTATTCATGTTCTAGTTGTTTTTATTCTCAGAGCTAATGTCAGCAGTGCATTGGGGAATTTAGGAGCACCAAATAATTTCAGAAACGATGCCAGGCTGTAGAGCTGCAAAATAAGTTATGAGTGTGCAGAGAATGGTTTAGAGGGTGGCATTGGCCTCTGCAGTTCAACTAATCTATACTAAAACTTATAACTCTACCACTTAGTAGCCATGTGACCTTGGTCCAGTTACTTAACCTCTCTGAGCCTTAGCTTCTTCATTTATAAAATAAGAGCAATAATAGTGTGTGCCTCATTAGGTTCTATGTATATTTATAATATGAAAATTCACATAAATTTCTTAGAGTAGTGCCTAACACGTGGTAAATACTGAATCAGTGTTATAGAGTATTATTGTTTACCTAGAAAATAACCTTGTTTGAGGTTGCTGAAGCTATTTATTTGTCCCTGCCGAGTTTTCTGGCTGTATGTTTCATGTACATATTTGTTTTTTAATAACAAATGAGACCAACTGATATAATTATTTTGTTCCAAAATTATACCTAGTCTTGATCTTCATGGTCTAATTCTCACTGAATTGGGGGTATATTGCTTGTCAATTCAAACCTGACATAGAAAAATAATCTGTCCCACAACTCTGGTGTTAAATCCACCAAGGCTGGAATTATAAGCAAGCTTCTATTTAAGGACTCTCCACAATGTGATGCTGTAAATGGCCTCCCAGGAATGTGCTCTTGTTTTCCAGAGGCTTTTCTGGTCTCATAAATAAGCACAATGATCAGGGTGGGAAGCATTGCCAAGTGAGGAATGCATGAATTGTCTGAAAGAGTTTGTCACCAAATGACTTCTGATCAGCTTTTGCCTTGACAGGCCTAATTTTTCAAGAATAGCCAGAAATGTAGATTTTGGAATATTTGTCTGTAGCAAAAATCCTATGCCTTCCAAATGCCAGCAACTAATTCAGGTGGGAGGCAAAGGCAAGCAATTAAATATTGCCAACTAATTCAATGTTGACAGCTAACCAAGATGGGATTCATAGGCCAAAAATTTTTTTAATGTCTGATCTAGGATAGCTCAGAGGTCTCATCTGGTTTGAAAATTTGAGATTATTAATAAAAGAATAAAAGTTAAAAGAATGAAAATTGTCTCAGCAAAATTGATTTAAAATTTTAGGAATGTTTTCTAGACGTATTGGTTTGGGCCCAAAAAACTACCTGCAGGAAAAGGGTCTCCTAATTATTTTGCCAGTACAGAACCACTTGAAACCACATGACATGGATCACCTTGAGCTTGTGGAAAATAGCTGGTCCCTCCACAGTTTTCAATTTAACTTGAAAGCAGAATGGATCTCTGATGCTTAGTAATGATGAGCATCTTTTCATGTGTTTACTAGCTATTTGTATATCATCCTTGGAGACATGTCTTTTCAGACTTTTGCTCATTTTAAAATCAGCTTATTTGATGTTTTTGTAATTGTAGGAGCTCTTTACATATTCCAGATATTAACCCTCATTAAATCTGTGATTAACAAATATTTTCTTTCTTTCTGTAAACTTTTTTTTTAAGTGTGGGTCTCGCTGTGTCACTCAGGCTGGAGTGCAGTGGCATGATCGTGTCTCACGGCAGCCTCGAACTGGGAAGCTGAAGCCAAAGGATGGGTTCAGCAGTCCTTTTCCTTCAGCCTCCCAAGTAGGTGGGACCACAGGCACACACTACCACACATAACTAATTAAAAAATTTTTTTGATAGGGACAGGATCTCACTATGTTACCCAGGCTTGTCTCAAACTCCTGGCCTCAAGCAATCTTCCTACCTTGGCCTCCCAAAGTCCTGAGATTACAAGTGTAAGCTACCACAACCAGACTTGTAAATTGCATTTTCACTCTCTTGTGTTCTTTGATGCACAAAAGTTCTTAAGTTTGCTGTAGTTTCATTTGTCTGGTTTTTTTTTTATTTTGTTGCCTGTACTTGGCCAAGAAATCATTGCCAAGTTCAATATCATTAAATTTTCCCCCATGTTTTCTTCTAGGAGTGTTGTAGTTTGGGGTCTTATGCTACTCTGAGACCCAGGAAAGACCTTGATCTTTTCATTTGAAACTATCCCCATCCATCAGCTTAATGGATCATTCCAACCCTCAAGGCTAATATTCTAAGGGGAGCAAGAGTGTTCCTCTTATTCTAAGCTAATTTATCCCCACCTCTGACCAAACCTTCATATGCAAATAGCCCTGCTGTTTCTTTGCGCAGTCGTGAAGGGGGAGATGTATGTCAACAGTCTCTTGAGAATGAAACGCTGCCTGCCTGCCTCCCTGTCCCCCATATCTTTCTAATATATAAAAATATATGTGGTAAGATGACTTGAAACCCTCTCATCCTTTGGTGGTTGGAAGAGGAACCTGGTGTTAAAAGAGGAGCATTTTTCTTCTGTGCTGTTCACAGTGAAGGGATTTGAAGACATTTTGTAATGAGACCCAGAATAGAGAGGATATGATTATGTCTACTTTCTACTTTCGTATTTTGGCCCTGGGTCTTGTTTCTGTTACAGAATTGTGACCTTCCAGATAAGTCTAAGATAACCAATGTATGGAAGACAGCGCATTTCTATAACAACCAACATATAAAAATATAGGTGAAGACCAAAAGAAGGGCAAAAAGATGATACATTATAACTTCCTGCTCTTCCAGGGACAAGGGAAAAGAGATTCAACTAATCCCAAAACTTTGGTAACAACATTCAAGACAAAGTTAACAAATATGTTCCAAGTGTGATCCATAGGAATAATGGCAAAACGGTGGGACTTTCACTAGCCTGGAACTGTTTTTCTCCCGAAATAGCTAAAACCTACACAGCGTGCAACAAAAAATACGCCTCTATTTTGTGAAGATGATGCCATCTAATCATGGAAATTCATATTACTAACATCAAGGATGTTGGGGCAGTGTCTCACGCCTGTAATCCCAGCACCTTGGGAGGCTAAGGAGGGAGGATTGCTTGAAGCCAGAAGTTCAAAAGCAGCCTGGGCAACAAAACAAGACCCCATCTTTGCAAAAAAATTGTTTAAGTCAGCCTGGTGAGGTGGTGCGTATCTGTGGTTCCAGCTACTCAGGAGGCCGAGGCTGAAGGATCACTTGAAGCCAGGTGTTAAAGACTAAGATCATACCACTGTACTCCAGCCTGGGTGACAGAGTGAGACTCTGTCTCAAAATAAATAAATAAATAAATAAAGGTTAATCTTATTTCTTTTTTTAATTTTTAATTTTTGTGGTTACATAGTAGGTATATATATTTATGGGGTACATGAGATGAGATGTTTTGATACAGGCATGCAGTGTGTAATAATTACATAATGGAGAATGGGGTATCCATCCCCTCAAGCATTTAATCCTTTGTGTTACAAACCACTCAATTATACTCTTTTAGTTATTTAAAAATGTGCCAATTCAGTTATTATTGACTATAGTCACCCTGTTGTGCTGTCAAAGAGTAGGTCTTATTCATTCTTTCTATTTTTTTTGTACCCATTAACCATCCCCACTTCCCTATACCCCCACCCCCTCACTACCCTTCCCAGCCTCTGGTAATCATCCTTCTACTTTCTATGTCCATGAGTTCAATTGTTTTGATTTTTAGATCCCACAAAGAAGTGAGAACATGAAATGTTTGTCTTTCTATGCCTGGCTTATTTCACTTAACATAATGATCTCCAATTACATCCATGTTGTTGCAGATGGCAGGATCTCATTCTTTTTATGGATTAACAGTCCTCCATTGTATATATGTACCACATTTTCTTTATCCATTCATCTGTTGATGGACACTGGGGTTGCTTCCAAATCTTGGCTATTGTGAACAGTGCTGCTGCAAACAGTGCAGATATCTCTTTGATATACTGATTTCCTCTCTTTTGGGAATATACTCAGCAGTGGAATTGCCAGATCCTGTGATTGCTCTAGTTTTAGTTTTTTTGAGGAAATTCCAAACTGTTCTCCATAGTGGTTATATTAATTTACATTCCCACCAACAGTGTAGGAAGCATTCCTTTTCTCCACATCCTTGCCAGCATGTTACTGCCTGTTTCTTAACTAGGGTGAGATGATACCTCATTGTTGTCTTGATTTTCATCTCTCTGATTATTAGTGATGTTGAGCACCTTTTCATATGCCTGTTGCCATTTATATGTCTCTTTTGAGAAGAGTCTATTCAAATATTTTGCCCATTCTTTGATTGGATAATTAGATTTTTTTTCTATAGAGTTCTTTGAACTCCTTATATATTCTAGTTATTAATCCCTTGTCAGATGGATTGTTTGCAAATATTTTCTCCCTTTCTGTGGGTTGTCTCTTGACTTTGCTGATTGCTTCCTTTGCCATGCAGAAGCTTTTTAACTTGATGTCATCTCATTTGTCCATGTTTGCTTTGGTTGCCTGTGCTTGTGGGGTATTGCTCAAGAAATCTTTGCCCAGACCCAATGTCTTGGAGATTTTCCCTGATGTTTTCTTGTCATAGTTTCATAGTTTCAGGTCTTAGATTTAGTCTTTAATCCATTTTAATTTGATGTTTGTATATGGTAAAAGATAGAGATCTAGTTTCGTTCTTCAGCATATGGATATCCAGTTTTCCCAGCACCATTTATCGAAGAGACTATCTTTTCCCTCAGTGTATGTTTTTGGCACCTTTGTTGAAAATGAGTTTATTGTAGGTGTGTGAATTTGTTTCTGAGTTCTCTATTCTATTCCATTGGTCTATGTGTCTGGTTTTATGCCAATACCATGCTGTTTTGTTTCCTATAGCTCTGTAGTATAATTTGAAGTTAGGTATTGCAGTTTTGTTCTTTTTTCTTAGAATAGCTTTGGTTATTCTAGGTCTTTTGTGGTTTTAAATAAATCATAGGATTGTTTTTCTCCATCTCTGTGAAGAATGTCATTGGTTTACATTGAATTTGTAGATTGGGTAGTATGGACATTTTAGTAATATTGACTCTTACAGTCCATGAACATGGAATATCTTTCCAGTTTTTGGTGTCCTCTTCAATTTCTTTCATCAGTATTTTATAGTTTTCATCATAGCAAGATCTTTCACTTCTTTGGTTAAGTTGATTATTGGGCATTTAATTTTACTTGTGGCTATTGTAAATAGGATTACTTTTTTGATTTTCAGATTGTTTACTGTTGGCATATAGAAATGCTACTGATTTTTGTATGTTGATTTTGTATTATTTCTTGTGAAATATTAACTCTGGCCATTATTATGCTAAAAATGATGCATTTTCCTCTCTTTCTGTTCTGGGTTCCATTACAAATATTCTTCACATTCACTAACAATGAATGGTACCATTATAAAATGTCTTATTCCTAGTCCTTAAATTTCTTCTCTGACCCTGGAAGAAGATAAAGGAGTGGGTAGGGAAAAGCATGTACTGTAATACACATGTGTAGATAAAAAGGAAATACCGTAGTAGCTTGGTGGGTTGGGTGGGATGAGACTGGGGACCTCGATGTGAAACTGAGAAAGCTAGCCCACTTCTTTCTTGAGACTTTATTCATATAATTAAACTTATTACAGGCTTTTACAACCTCTCTAAAAGTCCAAATACCTTACTGACATTTCTCAATTTGGACCTATAATATTTCAACCCACACCAACTTTTCTCTCTTCTGCTCTATAACTCTAAACCTGAGAGTCCACATATTAATTTTCCCAGAATACCTTGACAACCGGCTGTTGTTGTTGTTGTTGTTGTTTTCTGTCAGTCGAGGATATTGGCAGAACACAGAAAATAAAAAGATGGAGAATCTACTCTTCCTCCTCCCTATTTTCTTCTAGACCTCCTCTGCAAGTGGCTGTATCCTTCTGCAACCACATTATCTCCACTGTAGTGGCATCAGTCATGAATTCTGGCACAGCCAAACAGCCCTTCTCTGCACATCTGGACTCCGGTAACACCATATTCATCCTTTTGTCTCCCAGACCTAAGAATTGTTGCTTCGTGCAGTTATTAAACTGTTGTTTAGGAACCACTCCACCCCCTTTTATTCTAAACCTTTCTCTCTTTTTCTCTTTCATTCCGTTACCCATGCCACTAATTCCTTGTATTAAATTCCTTCTATTTAAAATATCTAGAAATATTTCTTTTTCTTTTGACCCGGATCCTGATTAACTCCAACCTACCTTTCTAGTCTTATCTCCTTCTTACCACTGAAATCAAACACTGCCTCTTACACTGACCCACATGTCATATGCTCCAGTCACACTCTACTTGCTTCCCTTTCACCTAAGTCATATGTCACTTTTCAAAAAAAAAAAAATCAGAAACAACTTTGATCAAAAAAACTAAGCTTTTAGATTTACCACAGGAAGAAAGAATATTGCCGTGATAGAGTCTTTGTAACATCTATGAGAAGAAGTCAGAGAAGGAGCAATGATAGGTTTTCAAGGCTTAGACTAGATGATTTTTAGAAAGGTCTTGTAAGATAAGGAACTTGTTGGGATTGGGCAGAGTTTATAACATCAGAGCTTGGACTGGTGGGCATAGTGATGTAAAGTATGTTGCCTAATTTAAAGTGTGTTTGTTAACAGTGTCATATTCCAGAAGCAAATATTTCCTTGAGAAAGTCGCCAAGTTATTTTGCTGGGTCTTAGTATTTTTTAAGATAAAAGAAGGATAGTATACATGCATGGTTCATGTTTTGTTTAACACAGAGAGAGGAATTATGTTGATTTCAGTTCTTTCTAAGCCATTTTTCTATTTTGTATCTTGATTTACAATGTTTCTTGCCCTTGGAATATAGTTTACCTTTTATTATATGTTAATTCATTCAATATCCATTTATAGAGCATTTGCTATATGGCAGACACTATTCTAGGCAGTGGGAACACAGCGTTGAAAAAGAGCGCTGTTGCCCTCATGGAGCTTATACCCTAGTAGGAGAAATAGACAGTATAAAAGTAATACCAGACAGTAAAAAATCCTATGAAAAACGTAAGTTTGAATAAGAAGAATGTGACTGTGATTGGGAAATGGGTGGATTATTTTTAGATGTGCTGAAATCCTACCCATGCTTCTAACAGTCAACTAAATTAGCACTTTTTCAATAAGTCATTGCCAACTACTATGTGTACTAGATGATATTTTGCAATATTGACTCATGGTGTTTTCCTCTTAGTAATTTCTTCTTACCCTCCAGAACTTCCACTATTAAAATTTCACCTTTAGACTAAGCTTATTGTTTCAGCAAGAGCAAAGATTAAGACCCAAAATCTTGGCTTTAAGTTCTGCAATATCAAAAGTAACACATTGAAAGATTCATATGATGTAATCTATACCATAAATTAACAGATAGGAAGATTGCATGGAGACATAAGATCACAGACAGAATGAATACAGGAATACTTTCTGGGCTTGCAATGTTGGGGTCAACTGAGACATCGAAGAAAAGGGGAGAAAGTGAGCTTAGAGGTGAGAGTAGGGTTCTGGTCCCTTATCCCCTTTGAGATCAGTCCTGGAGGAACCATGTCACCAATCACAGATAAGTTTGGGGAGATCTCAGAGCAACATGCTTGCACCTCACTTCTCTAAGGAGATTCAAGCTTTGGAGAAACTCTTTAACCAAGATGGCACCAACACAGCAGAGCAGCAATGGGTAATAAATGGACCTGGGCACTCTCAGAAATTCCTGGGTACTCCTGAGTGGCACAGGCTAGTAGCCAAATATTTCCATGCTCCAAGAAGCAGAGAGGACTAGAGGATGAAAGAAGCTTCAGGAACATCACACGGAGACCTAATCAATGTATCATGTGTGTATCATGCAAGTTCACGGAACATGATGGGACTTCATACATTGCCAACAATAGCAATAAAAAGGAAAACATCCAAAAAGTATGTAAGAAACCTAGGTCTCAGGGGAATCCAGGGATGTCACACGGCCCCAGGTGTTCCTCTCCCAGTACTGGGTGTATTTCTTTGTTAGGGCTGCCTGAACAAAGCACCAAAACCTGGTGGCTTAAACAAGATAAATGTATTGTTTCACAGACCTGGAAGTCAGAAGGCTGGGATCAATGTGCCTGTAGGGTTGGTATCTTCTGAAAGCCATAAGGGAAAATCTGTTCCCATGCCTCTGTCCTAGCTTCTGCTGATTTGCTGCAATCTTTGGCACTCCTTATCTTACAGAAGCATTACCTCTGCCTTCATTTTAGCATGGTATTCTCCTGTGTGCATATCTGTCACCAAATTTCCCCTTTTTATAAGGACATCAATCATATTGTACAGGGCTCATCCCAGGGGCCTCATTTTAACTCGATTACCTCTATAAAGAATCTATCTTGACCCTGTGCCATGGCTCACACCTGTAATCCCAGTGCTTTGGGAGGCTGAGGCAGAAAGATCCCCAAAGGCAGGAGTTTGAGACGAGCATGAGCAACATTGCAAAACCCCCACCTCTACAAAAATTAAACAGATTGGCAGGGTTTGGTAGCTCACATCTGTAGTCCTAGCACTTGGGAGCCTGAGGTGGGAGGATCACTTGAGCCCGGAAGTTCGAGGCTGAAGTGAGCCATGATTACACCACTGCACTCCAGCCTGGGCAACAGAGTGAGAGCCTGTCTTTAAAAACAATACATAAAAAGAAAGAAAGAAAATCTATATACAAATAAGGTCACATTCTGAGATATTGGGTATTAGGACTTCAAGATGCGATTTTTGGAGGGACACAATCTAATTTATAACATTGTTTATATAAAACGATGTGAGAATAGAAAGGAAATCTGAATTTGGCTGAAGAGTTAACAGATAGATTGGTTGAAATGCATGACCAAGTTACCTTGTATGTTGAGCAGGCTTAACATAGCCCCCATAATCCCCACCTCCTGGTATTCATGCCTTTGTATAATCCCCTCACCTTGAATGTGGGTGGAACCTGTGACTTGCTTCTAACCAGTAAAATATATCAAGGCAATAGGATGGCACTCCTGTGATTATGCTACTTACGTAAGACCCCATCTTGCTAATAATCTGTTTTTCACTTCCTGGCTTTGAAAAAGTAAGATGCTGTGTTGTAAGACAGCTTATGGAGGGAGCTTATGAAAATGGCAAGGAACTTCAGGTGATCCCTAGGAGCTGAGAGTGACAGGCGGCAAGAAGCCAGGGCTCTGTCTTACAACTACATGAAAATGAATTCACCAGCAGTAGACTCAATGTCAAATGAGCTTCCGGATGAGCCCAGCACTTGCCAACACACTCAGCAATCCTGCAGCCTTGCTGAGAACCCAGCTCAACCATGCTCACATTCCTGCCCCAGACCATGAGATAATAAATGTGTGGTATTTTAAACTGTTCCATTTGTGATAATTTTTAAATTTTTATTTTATTGTGATTAGAGCAATTAACACAAGACCTATTAACATGTTTTTAATATAATACAGTATTGTAAGTATAGGCACAATGTTGCACAGCAGATTGCTAGAACACATTCATTCATCTTATGTAACTGAGACTTCATACTCATTAAACTGAAACTCCCCATTTTGCCCTCCCTTGGCCCCTGGAAACCATCATTCTACTCTGCTTCTATGAGTTTAGCTACTTTAGATACCTCATATAAGTAGAATCATGCAATATTTGTCTTTCTGTGACTGGCTTATTTCACTCAGCAAAATGTCCTCAAGCCTCATCCATGTTATTGCATGTTGCATGACATTCTTCCTAATTAAGGTCAAATAATACTCTCTTGTGTGTATGTATGTATATATATATATCATATATTCTTTTGTTGTTTGTTTTTGAGATGGAGTTTCACACTTGTTGTCCAGGCTGGAGTGCAATGATGCAATCTCGGCTCACTGCAATCTTCACCTCCCAGGCTCAAGCAATTCTCCTGCCTCAGACTCCCGAGTCGCTGGGATTACAGACATGTGCCACCACACTAGGCTTATTTTGTATTTTTAGTAGAAACAGGGTTTCTCCGTGTTGGTCAGGCTGGTCTCGAACTCCCACCTCAGGCTCCTGAAGTGCTGGGATTATAGGTGTGAGCCACTGTACCTGGCCTATATCACATATTCTTTATGCATTCAGACATCAATGGACTTTTAGGTTGTTTCTACTTCTTGGCTATTGTGAATAGTGTTTCAGTGAACATGGATATCTCTTCAAGATCCTGATTTCAGTTCTTTCAAATAAATGCCTAGAGTGGGATTACTGGATCACATGGTAGTTCTATTTTCAATTTTCTTGTTTTGAGAAAACTTCATACTGTTTTCCCTAGTAACCACACCATCTTGTATTCCCACCAATGTGCATACGAGTTCTGGTTTTTCTACAGTGGTAATTTTTTATATAGTAATAGAAAACTCTTCCACCTTCTGTTGATAATTTTAAAAGTTTTGTTATCAGATTAAGAATTTGTGGAGCTGAAGCTGTGGAAGACTGAGGATATAGCTTCTTTTAGTCATAGAGAAATAAAGAAAATTACATTTGCAACGGTGAATACTTAATGACAATCGTACTCGCACCACCCCACATCAAATTAATTTCTTCTTTCTCTCTTTCCATTACTCTCCCTTACTCTTGAATTTTAACATAGACTTTGGCATAATCACTTATTGTTCCTCAGTTTAATTACTCAAGAAAAAGGCCCAAGTTCTATGACCTGGTAGTTGATAATTTTGATCATGAGTATGCTGGAGATGGTACAAAACCAAAATGGCTTATTGATGAGTGAAGCTGGCAGAGCAGTGGCTCCCACACTTCTCTATAGGAGGGGATTAGAGGATACAATCTAGTTTGTAAGTCTTGCTTGGCCAACATTAGGTTAACTTTGATAAAAAAAAAATAGCAATATTTTCTTAAGATACATGAATTCACTCTTAATAAGAGAATCAGAGAATGTCAATTGTCCATATCAAATAATTATTTATTATTACTGTTATTGTCTTGGAAGGGGACTTTTAGAAAGGCAAGCATTTGCTCTCTGTTGCTATTACTGCTAGCTGACTGCCAGACCAGAAGCCGAGCTCAATGTGGCTCTGTTGTTCTCTTCTCATTACCAAGTATACAGTAACTCTAAGGGTGTAACAAAAATATTCTGTGTGAGAAGAAATCCAATTGATAGGGCTGATGATGGCAGTAAAGAGAACTAAAGCCTGAGAAAGTGAAAGTATTTCCATGTGGAAGATTAGCAACTGTTTCAGATATGTATCCTGCGAATGTCAAGAAACGACTCTAAAATGTAGATTGCAGAAAACTTGGAAAGAGGAGGGGGCACACCCATAAGCCCGTAATTCCATAATAACAAGATGAACATTTTGGAATATATATTTTCAGCTGGTTGGTTTTCTATGTGTTATAATTATTAAGTTAATAGTATTCTACCTTTTTCATTGAACGTATCAATAAAGACACTGCTGACAGATAAATTTTAACAGATACATTCTATTCCACTGCATTAAAATAATACGATTTAATTATTCTCCTAATCAACCACTAATTTTCTAATTTCATTACCATTATAACACTGTAGTGACCATTTTATAAATAAATTTTGACTGAAACTCCACAATCTTAGGGATATGTGTTTATATATGTATATATATGCACACATGCACGTATGTAGATATACATACACATGCACATGTGTATGTGTATACATATACATACATGCACATGTGTATGTGTATATATATACATACATGTACATGTGTAAGTGAAACTATTAAAAGATTGTTAATATTTTTAAATCTATTCATATTACAAAATGTTTTCCAGAGACGTTAGACTAATTTATATCCCCAAATAAGAGAGTATTTATCTCACTATAATGTTGCTAACGTTGACTTTATCATTTTTAATAATTAGATCTTAGTGATGATATGACAGAAAAATCTAATTCATTTCTATCTAAATCTGCTTTGTGATGTTTTAATAACTATTTGTTGCATAAACTGTCCTTTCACCACTGATTAAATTTATCTCTCTTATTATTAAATGATTGTATAGAATAGAGTCTTTATGGACTCTTTCTTTCTGTTCTATCCATCTAATTATCGTACTGATACCACAAACACTTACTTACTATAATTTTATAATGTGTTTTACTCTCTGATAACATGTTATTAGTCTTTTTAGCATAGTTCTAAGCTAATTTCACCTTTTTAGAACACTTTTGATATTACTTCTGCTATCGCACGCTGTGTTTTACCTTAAATTATGGCTGCATAACATCTCCCAGAAGAAACAGAAAACTTGTTTAGAGTCTTTTTTACTGTCTCCCTTTCCGAATCACCGTATACACTCACAAAAATATAGCAAAGGCCTTTCAACTGCAGGCAAATGATTTGTTAGAACCAACTTCAAAACAGTCCATATTCTCCCCCTTTCTGAATTTCCTGGAATCTTGAGAAAGCTCCTTCATCACCTCTATTTCACTTCCTTCAGTCACCATCCAGTCGTATCCAACAATTCCTTAAGCAAGAACATAAAGCACTGACAATTGCTTCTGCGGGTAATATGTTCAGCACACTGACCTATATATATCCTACCCACTAATAAGCATTATTGAAGGGCAGACTAATAGATCATTATTATCATACAGGATAAATGGAGACACAGCTAAAGAGTAATGAATTGTATTTGGTAATTGCCCACATAAGAGAAAACATTATCATTTAAAAGAACTGTCGTTACTAATTAGTTGCTAACTCTACCTGTCATCTGTGACTTTTATTGTCTCTAAAGATAGTACAGAAGTTTACCGGGGACATTCACAAACCAAAGAAGTGGCGCTTTATTTGTTTAAGAAATTAATTTGATCAAAGAAGTAGTTCCTAAATCAAAGTATGCTTTGGAAACACCTAATGATCTAAAATGTAGATTCCTTCATACCACAGAGAAAGCTTGACTTCATAAGGCCAGGGTTGGAACCAGGAATCTGTGTTTTGTTTTTTGTTTTTTTTCAATTCCCTAGGTGATTCTAGTATAGCGTTTGGAAACTACTAGGCTAGAACATGTTATTAATGAGGCTGAGATCATTGCAATATATTCATTCTATGTATTATTATTATTTTATTTGAGAAAGGATCTGGCACTGTTGTCCAAACTGGAGTGCAGTCTCACCGCAACCTCAAACTTCTGGGCTCAAGCAATCCTCTCACCTCAGCCTCCTGAGCAGCTGGGACTACAGGTATACACCACCATGCCCAGCTAATTTTTGTGTTTTTTGTAGAGAAGTGGTTTTGCCATGTTGCCCAGGCTGGTTCACTCTATTTTTCTTTTTTTTTAGGACATAAATATTCTACAGGATGCTATTCAAAACCATTAGCAAAATAGTTTTGAATAGGGGCCCCAGAGGAGTTGATTCCTGGGTAACTTGACATTCTCATAGAAGTGATGAGAAAAATACACAAGGGGCATCCATGCTGGAATCATTTGTCTTTCAAATCTTCATAGGCCATATTTTAACTCTTGGATCAGAACAGCATGCCTGGGGCTGGTCTTCATGTAGGCCAAGGAGGGAATTCCAGATTGAATTAAAGGATACCAGATAGGTACCATCCCTTCCCATCCACTCCCACTCCACCGGCCTTTTTGGCAAATTATCTCCCCTATTGCCAGTGTAACAGAGATCTTATATTTAAAACTTGATTCCTTCCAGTTACTCCCTAATTATTCTATTCATTCTATATCACAACTGAACATCCATAATTACTAGACAGGTTGCTAATCTCTGGCAAGAGGGCTACAAGCAACTCAGTCCCAATCCTTGGGGAGTTGAAATCCAGAGTGGGATGCAGCCCTATTCATCTATAACACAGCAATGATACATGCAGTGGGAGAAAAGGGCTCTGAACCCAGATGAGAAGGTAAAATGAAGTGAGAACCCACAGGCACACCATATTAATTGTGCTCTGCTTTATTGCACTTCTTTGTATTGCACTTCACAGATACTGCATTTCTTTACAAATTAAAGGTTTGTAAAGAGCCGGGCACGGTGGCTCATGCCTATAATCCCAGCACTTTGGGAGACCAAAGCAGGCAGATCACCTGAGGTCGGGCGTTCGAGACCAGCCTGACTAACATGGAGAAACTCTCTTTTCTATTAAAAATACAAAAACATTAGCCAGGTGTGTGGCGCACACCTGTAATCCCAGCTACTCGGGAATCACTTGAACCCGGGAGGTGGAGGTTGCGGTGAGCTGAGATAGTGCCATTGCACTGCAGCCTGGGCAATAAGAGCAAAACTCTGTCTCAAAAAAAGAAAACAGAAAAAAAAAATAAAGGTTTGTGGCAATGCTGCGTTGAGAGGGCCCGCTGGCACCATTTTTCCAACAATGTGCTGATGTCATGTCGGTGTGTCATATTTTGGCAATTCTTACAATATTTCAAACTTACACACTATTATTATATCTGTTATAGTGATCTGTGATCAATGATCTCTTATGTTTCTGTTGTAATTGTTTGGGCCAGCATGGACCACACCCATATAAGATGGTGAACTCAACTGATCAAATGCTGGGTGGGTTCTGACTGATCCGCCGACCGACTTCCCCCTCTTTCCTCCTTTCCTCAGGCTTCTCTATTACCTAAGGCACAACAATATTGAAATTAGGCCAGTTAGTAACATACAGTGGCCTCTAAGCATTCAAGTGAAAGACACAGTCACACATCTCTCATTTTATTATTTATTTATTTTTTGGAGACAGAGTCTCACTCTGTCACCCAAGCTTGAGTACAGTGGCATGACCTCAGTTCACTGCAACCTCCGCCTCCCCAGTTCAAGCAATTCTCCTGCCTCAGCCTCCTGAGTAGCTGGAGCCAGCCACCATGCTCGGCTAATTTTTGTATTTTTAGTAGGGACGATTTCACCATGTTGGCCAGGCTGGTCTCAAACTCCTGACCTCAAGTGATCCACCTGCTTCGGCCTCCTAAAGTGCTGGGATTATAGGCATGAACCACCGTGCCTGACCTCATCTCTCATTTTAAATCAAAAGCTGGAAATGATTAAGCTTTGTTGGAAAGGCACATTAAAAGCTGAGACAGGTTGAAAGCTAGGCCTCTTTCACCTAGCAGCCAAGTTGTGAATGCGAAGAAAATGATCTTGAAGGAAATTGAAGCTGCTACTCCAATGAACACATTAATGATATGAAAGAGAAACAGCATAATTGCTGATATAGAGAAAGTTTGCGTGGTCTGGGTAGAAGATCAAACAAGCCACAACATTCCCTTAAGCCAAAGCCTAATCCAGAGCAAGGGCCTAACTCTCTTCAATTTTATGAAGGCTGAGAGAGGTGAGGAAGCTGCAGAAGAAATTTGAAGTTAGCAGAGGTTGGTTCATGAAGTTAGAGGAAAGAAGCTACCTCCATAACAGAAAAGGTGAAGTCACAAGTGCTATTGTAAAAACTGCAACAAGTTAACTGGAATATCTAGCTAAGGTCATTGATGAAGCTGGCTACACTAAACAGGTTTTCCTCTCCCCGCCACCCCATGGAGGTTTTTGGGTGAACACCAGAAAACCCTGCTAGGCAAATTTAGAAGAGCTATAACACTAACAACAGATTTTCAATGTAGGTAAAGCAGACTTCTGTTGAAAGATGCCGTCTAGTATTTTCATAGCTAAAGAGGAAAAGTCCATGCCTGGCTTCACAGCTTCAAAGGACAGACTGACTCTCTTGTTAGAGGCTAATGCAGCTGATGACTTTAAATAGAAGTCAATGCTCATTTGCCATTATGAAAATCCTAGCGCCTTTCAGAATTATGCTAAATCTATTGTGCCTGTGCTCCAGAAATGGAACAGCAAAGCCTGGATGACAGCACATCTGTTTACGGTATGGTTTAATGGATATTTTAGGCCCACTGTTGAGACCTACAGCTAAAAAGAAAAAAGATTTATTTAAAAATATTACTGACCATTGGCAATGCACCTGGTCAGCCAAGAATTCTGATGGAGATATGCAAGAAGATTAATGCTGTTTTTGTTTTTTTGGAGACGGAGTCTCACTCTGTTACCCAGGCAGGAATGTAGTTGTGCAATCTAGCTCACTGCAACCTCCACCTCCCAGGTTCAACCAGTCCTCTTGCCTCAGCTTCCCAGGTAGTTGGGATTTCAGGTGCATGCTACCACACCTGGCTAATTTTTTGTTTTTAGTAGAGACAGGATTTTTCCATGTTGGCTAAGTAGGCCTCAAACTCCTGACCTCAGGTGATCCACCTGCCTCAGCCTTCCAAAGTGCTGAGATTGCAGACATGAGCCACTGTGCCTAGCCTAATGTTTTTAGGCCCACTCAGACAACATGCATTCTGCAGCCCATGGACCAAGAAGTACTTTTTACTTGCAAGTCTTATTATTTAAGAAATTCACTTCATAAGGTTGTAGCTGTCATGGTCATTCCTCTGATGGACTTGGACAAAGTATATAAAAACCAAAGGATTTGCCATTCTTTTTTTTTTGCAAAGCAGCAAAAGTTTATTACACACAGTATTATACTCTAAAGGGGAGAGTGAACAGTGAACAGACCTCTGTGAAATGAGATCAGCCCCAGTCTGGTGTAGCTTGGGTCTTTTTATGTTTTTTTCTCTTCTCTTCCCTAGCTGCCTAATCTCTAGCCAGTGTCTGCCTTTTGATTGATAAATGGGTTGCTTCATTACTTTGGCCCTTGTGCACTTGTGCATTGCCTCCATGCCGTAATTTAAATACATGCATGATATATAGTCCATATGCATGAACCTTAAATAGCTAATTACCATATGGGGTCATTTTCAGAATACTTTTTCTCTCTAATGTACATGCCCATCTCTGCGGAACTGCCCCTGACACGTTTGGTCTGGATCTAGCCTGCTATGGGAGTTCCTTATTTCTTTTTTGTTTATCTTCAGCTTTTATGTTAAGTTCAGGGGTAATGAGCAGGATGTGCAGATTTGTTATATAGGTAAACATGTGCCGTGGTGGTTTGCTACACAGATCATTCCATCACCTAGGTATTAAGCCCAGCAACCATTAGCTATTCTTCCTGATGCTCTCCCTTCCCTACCCCAGTGGACCCCAGTGTGTGTTGTACCCCACCATGTATTCTCATCATTCAGCTCCCATTTATTAGTTAGAACATGCAGTGTTCTATTTTCTGTTCCTATGTTAGTTTGCTAAGGATAATGGCTTCCAACTCCATCCATGTCCCTGCAAAGAGCATGACCTTGTTCTTTTTTACGGCTGTATAGTATTTCCTGGAGATTCACCATTCTTGATGACATTAAGAACATTCAGGATTTATGGGAGGAGGTCAAAATGTGAACATTAGCAGGAGTTTGGAAGAAGCTGATTCCAACCCTCATGGATGACTTTGGGAGGCTCAAGACTTCAGTGGAGGAAGTATCTGTAGATGTGGTGACCATAGCAAAAGAAATAGAATTATAAGTGGAGTCCAAAGATCAGACTGAACGGTTGCAATCTCATGATAAAACTTACTCATGCCTGTAATCTCAGCACTTTGGGAGGCCAAGGTGGGCAGATCGTCTGAGGTCAGGAGTTAGAGACCAGCCTGGCCAACATGGTGAAACCCCGTCTCTACTAAAAATACAAAAACAAAAAATTTAGCTGAGTGTGGTGGCAGGCACCTATAATTCCAGCTACTCAGGAGGCTGAGGCAGGAGAATCGCTTGAGCCCAGGAGGCGGAGGTTGCAGTGAGCTGAGATCATGCCACTGTACTCCAGCCTGGGTGACAGAGTGAGACTCTGTCTCAAAAAAAAAAAAAACACTTGAACAGTTGAGGAGTTGCTCCTTATGGATGAGCAAAGGAAGTGGTTTCTTGAGATGGAATCTAATTCTGGTGAAGATGCTATAAACATTGGTGAAATGACAACAAGGAATTTCAAATATTACATAAACTTAGTTGATAAAGCAGCATTAGGGTTTAAGAGGACTGACTCCAATTTTGAGAGAAGTTGCACTGAGGGTAAAATGCTATCAAACAGCATCACATGCTACAGAGAAATCTTTCGTGAAAGAAAAAGTCATTTGATGCAGCAAACTGAATTGCTGTATTTATTTTTTTGAGACAGAGTCTTGCTCTGTTGCCCAGGCTGGAGTACAGTGGCACAATCTTGGCTCACTGCAACCTCCGCCACCCAGGTTCAAGCGATTCTCTTGCCACAGCCTCCTGAGCAACTGGGATTACAGGCGCGTGCCACCACCCCTGGCTAATTTTTGTATTTCTAGTAGAGACAGGGTTTCACCATGTTGATCAGGCTGGTCTCGAACTCCTGGCCTTGTGATCCACCCACCTCGGCCTCCTAAAGTTCTGGGATTACAGGCGTGAGCCACCACACCTGGACTTGCTGTATTATTTTAATAAATTGTCACAGTTACCCCAGGCTTCAGCCACCACAACCCTGATTATTCAGCAGCCATCAACATCAAAGCAAGACCCTCCACCAGAGCTCACTGAAGGCTCAGATGGTCAGTAGCATTTTTTAGCAATAAAGTATTTTAAAATTAAAGGATATATATATATTTTTTAGACATAATGCTATTTCACACTTAATATACTACAGTATTATGTAAACATAACTTTTATATGCACTGGGAAAACAAAAATTCTTGTGACTCACTTTATTGCAATATTCACTTTCCTGCGGTGTTCTGAAACCGAACTGGAAGTATCTCCAAGGTATGCCTCTAGGAGCCCTGCTGTTAAAGTTCTCAAAATTCTGGCCACGTTGTCTGGAAGTCAATAAGAATGTCACTGCACACAAAAACAATACAGTTTGCTTGATTCTGCTGTCATTGTTACTGCAGTTGAGGGTCCAGGGGAGAGTGGGCCAAAATCTCAGCTGTTGTCTCTTTTTTGTTCCCATTTTCCAAGGCTGCCTGGCTACAACCCCCAGGTCAAAGCCCTGTGACCAGGCAAATGGCCAGAGGCTGTTGGGATAGGCCAATTATGTTTTTATGAGGGCGCCACACTGCATGAATTTAAGAGCTGGACTTGAAGAAGGGAGTAGGAGCGAGAGGGGCTGGAGCAGGAAGAAGTCTGTGAGATGATGAGGGTGGCGTCAATAGAGACCGTCAAATTGCAGCAGGTCACCAGGGTGGTAGTGTGACAGGAAGAGTGAGATCATCGTCTTCTCAGACACCACTGAATGTTACAAAGGAAGGGATGGATGTTTGATTGGTGACAGCCTTCCCTGAACTGTTCTGGATCCTTCTCTGTTAGCCATTTTCTAGGTTTCTGGTCTCCAAAAGATTTACAAAACTGGACTGTAATTGATTCCATTGTCTTCTCCAGAAATGTAACCAGCGTATCACTTTGCTGTAATGTAACAGGAATATCACTATCCCAGACCAGACTGTATTTTTCTTGGGCATCCTTATCTGCATAAACATTCTGAGCTGCCTTCTTATCTGACCCAGATGGTCTATAATAATTTCCTATTAGTCTTATGTTCCTTTTATCTTTTATATCCATCCAAACATATTTTGTCCCACTGCCAACTTATTTATTATGTGACATTCTTTCTCCCTTCAGACACAATATCTGCCTTGACCCATGTTGGCATAATTCCTCCTAGCCTGTTGTGTCTAGTTCTTGCATAAACTTTCCATATCCAAATTATTCCAAGTCTGTTTCTGGTTTTAGCCCCTCCTTAGTAATCCTTGTTACATAATGTGTCTATTATATCTCTTGGTTTTGTTTTCTTTTAGTTCACTTCTTACCATGCATATGAAAGTCATTTGTAAGGGGAGCTGTTTAGCATTTGCTTTTATTTTTTCTTTGGTTTCTTTTAGGGTTCTGCCTCCATCCCTGGAGTTCTTTTAATCTCCAACCCTCCTCCCTCTCCCAAGCCTCCTTTATTTCCCCATAACGCGCTAGTTTATACCTTCTTCTCAGATGTACGCAATTTTTGCCATTATGGCTTTGTGCATTACTGTGTGGTTTTGCAGAAAGAGCTGGTTGTCCTGCAGTAACTTTCCAGCTCCCACCATTCATTTGTTCAGCAGGAGCTCCATTCAAAACCAGTTATTCCAATCACTGTCCCGAGCCTAGAGCCTGAAGGAAGTTTGATAGAGACTTTTAAAAGTGCAGCAAACTCATTTTATGTTTTCATGAGACTTCAGCGGTCTACAAAAAGTCCAGATCAATTGATGGAAATGAATGTTATTTTAATCAACTGCGTAGTTTGTCTATAAGATGTCAAAGAGTTTGAAGTATATTTTTTCTCATTAAATTCTTAACTCTCTTTCCCCACTCCCTCACTCAATGGTCCTTTTGTTCTTGTATGTGCATGCAGGTGTATGTGAGAGTTTACATCACTGATCTACTTCCTTCACATTTCTGGAAAAGCTATCGAACAGGACATCACAGACAAACCTGCACTTCCTATGTCCTTTAATACAGACAGCAGTGGGGAGGGGTCATAGTAGAAGGAGGTTAGATAAAG
This sequence comes from Cacajao melanocephalus, assembly GCA_963573385.1. Taxonomy (NCBI): domain Eukaryota; kingdom Metazoa; phylum Chordata; class Mammalia; order Primates; family Pitheciidae; genus Cacajao; species Cacajao melanocephalus. The sequence goes on from CAUYLG010008874.1 coordinate 101,725, forward strand.
CAGTTGGCATGACTGAAAGTCTAGAGGCAACTCTTAACTATTTTCCAGAAATGGAAGTTTCCTTAGGGAGCAGCTGTAACCTCAGTCATCTTTGTTAATCAGCCTCCCTGGGGCTTAGTTGAAAATAGAGACAATATTAATAATATCTACTCAATGGGACTTTTATAAGGATTATTAAAATACCCTCTAGGAAGAAAAATTCTATTAATGGTGGTCTAAATAACAGCAAGACGTGACTGTGAAAGTCACCTGGGTATCATTTCATAAATTTTTGTGCCAGGGAACTAGTGAGTAATTCAATAACCTTAAGAAAAAAGTAAATTTTTCCTATGGGAGGAATTTAGTGCCTAGGAGAATCCAGATGAACATAATTAAAAGAAATCATTGTTTAAAGTATCTGAAGGCAAAGTTACCCATGCTGAGATCCCATCCTGACAGCAGTATGGTTCCAAGTTCAGAGGGGACAGAAACCAGGAGAAAAGACTCTGGTTTGAATATTCCACTGTTTAGACTCATTTTTGTTTAGGTCAACAAAATTTCTAAAACTATTCTTGTTATTAAAATCATTGAGCCAATTGCATTTTCATTGCATTCAGAACATGAAATTTGAAGGAAAAGAAGTTTATGTTATTTGGATTAGGAACACATATTTGGGAGTCATGCTGCTTGCATGAAAATAACAGCAGAAATATTTGCTGGCTGCGTGATTTTAGGCAAGTTTCTTAACCTCCCTGAGTCTCTATTTTCTCAGATGTAAAATAGGGAAAATAATAGTACCTATCTAATAAGGCAGCTTGCAGGTTCTCAAGATGCTTGGCACATAGGAAGCACTCAGTAAAAACATTTTGTTATCAATTTATTTGAAAATTTTTATTGTTTTTCTGAATTTTTAATTTGTAATTTTTGTGGATGCGTAGTAGGTGTATATATTTGTGGGGCACATGAGATGTTTTGATACAGGCATGTAGTGCATAATAATCACATCACAGAAAATGGGATATCCATACCCTTAAGCATTTATCCTTTGTGTTACAAATAATCCAACTATATGATTTTATTTTTAAATGTATAATTGAATTATTATGACTATAGTCACTCTATTTTGCTACCAAATACGAGGTCTTATTCATTCTTTCTATTTGTTTGTACCCATTAACCATCCCTACTTCCCCCTTACCTTCCGTTACCATTATTTTAGAAAGCTGAAGTCCTAAGAGAATTTCATTTACCCAAAGTCTCACAAATATACTCTGCAAAGAACAAAGTCAATGTTCATCCAGTTAGTGTCAACTATCATGGCTTTTTCCACCACACTGCTATGTCCTCAATATTTGCTCTTTGTGTTCACCTTCTTCTATTATAATTTTGTCGCTTCTAGTAGTCTTTTATCACCATGTAAATTATTCATGGAAGAGAGAATAGTTATTATTTCATGCAGCTCCATTAACCATGGGTAAAGGTCATTGGCTTGGGTAAACAAGTTTGCCATATTTACAGGTGATTGTCATGTGTTCTCTTAGCTGCCAGTCACCATTGCTCTCTCACCTTTCAGATAGTAAGTAAGCTCATTGAGGCAGAGTCCATGTCTTGTTTATATGTGCAGACCCCTGAGCCTTGCCAACTTCTAGTCATCACCTGTGTCTTCAAAATATGCTAGAAACTCAGTAGTAGTAATAGCAATCATATATAACACAAACTACCTGACATTTTTTTTAATATCATACTTTAAGTCCTGGGATACATGTGCAGAACATGCAGGTTTGTTACATAGGTATACATGTCCCATGGTGGTTTGCTGCACCAATAAACCCATCATCTACATTAGGTATTTCTCCTAATGCTATCCCTCCCCTAGCCTCCCACCACCCAACAGACCCCAGTGTGTGATGTTCCCCTCCCAGTGTCCATGTGTTCTCATTGTTCAACTCCTACTTATGAGAGAGAACATGTGGTGTTTGGTTTTCTGTTCCTGTGTTAGTTGGCTGAGAACAATGGTTTCCAGCTTCATCCATGTCCCTGCAAAGACATGAACTCGTCCTTTTTTACAGCTGCAGAGTATTCCATGGTGTATATATGCAAAATTTTCTTTATTCAGTCTATCATTGATGGGCATTTGGGTTGGTTCCAAGTCTTTGCTATTGTGAATAGTGCTGCCATAAACATGCATGTGCGTGCGTCTTTATACTAGAATGATTTATAATCCTTTGGATATATACCCAGTAATGGGATTGCTGGGTCAAATAGTATTTCTAGTTCTAGATCCTTGAGGAATCACCACACTGTCTTCCACAATGGTTGAACTAATTTACACTCCCACCAACAATGTGAAAGCATTCCTATTTCTCCACATCCTCTCCAGCATCCGTTGTTTCCTGATTTTGTAATGATCACCACTCTAACTGGAGTGAGATGCTGTCTCACTGTGGTTTTGATTTGCATTTCTCTAATGACAAGTGATGATGAGCTTTTTTTCATATGTTTATTGGCCGCATAAATATCTTCTTCTGAGAAGTCTCTATTCATATCCTTTGCCCACTTTTTGAAGGGATTGTTTGGGGATTTTTTGTAAATTTGTTTAAGTTCTTTGTAGATTCTGGATATTAGCCCTTTGTCAGATGGACAGATTGCAAATTTTTTTTTTTCCATTCTGTAGGTTGCCTGTTCACTCTGATGATAGTTTATTTTGCTGTGCAGAAGCTCTTTAGTTTAATTAGATCCCATTTGTCTATTTTGGCTGTTGTTGCCATTTCTTTTGGTGTTTTAGTCATGAAGTCTTTGCCAATGCATACGTTCTGAATGGTATTGCCTAGGTTTTCTTCTAGGGTTTTTATGTTTTTAGGTCTTACATTTAAGTCTTTAATCCATCTTGAGTTAATTTTTGTATAATGTGTAAGGAAGGGGTCCAGTTTCAGTTTTCTGCATATGGCTAGCCAGTTTTCCCAATGGCATTTATTAAACAAGCAATGGGGTATCCTTTTCCCATTACCAAAGATCAGATGGTTTTAGATGTGTGGTGTTATTTCTGAGGCCTCTGTTCTGTTTCATTGGTCTATGTATCTGTTTTGGTACCAGTACCATGCTGTTTGGTTACTGTAGCCTTGTAGTATAGTTTGAAGTCAGGTAGTGTGATGCCTCCAGCTTTGTTCTTTTTGCTTAGGAATGTCTTGGCTATATTCCATATGAAATTTAAGGTAGTTTTTTCTAATTCTGTGAAGAAAGTCAATGGTAGCTTGATGGGGATAGCATTGAATCTGTAAATTACTTTGGGCAGTATGGCCATTTTCACAAGATTGATTCTTCCCATCCATGAAGATGGAATGGTTTTCATTTGTTTGTGTCCTCTCTTGTTTCCTTGAGCAGTGGTTTGTAGTTCTCCTTCCAGGGGTCCTTCACATCTCTTGAAAGTTGTATTCCTAAGTATTTTATTCTTTTCATAACAATTGTGAGTGAGAGTTCACTTATGAGTTGGCTCTCTGTTACAAACTGCCTAGAATGTTTATTATACATATTAACTCTTTTATTTTTCACTACCATACATTTATAATTGAGGACACCAAGGCTCAAAAGAGGTTCAATAACTTGTCCAAGGTCACACTACTCATAACTGCCTAGCAGGAACACAAGCTAAGGGTGACTGACACCAAACCTTCATTAGCATAAGAAAAGATGGAGCAGGCAATTCACACACTGACTACCTATTCAGACAGTTTAATCTGATTAAAATTTCACTTCTAGTAGAATACAAACACACACATACACACACACAAACACACACACACATTTTATGACAGAAGAGCAAATTTCACATGGCTCAATAAATCTCAAGCATAGGCAAGCCTATTTGCTGACACAGAATTAACTATTTCTTTACCAACACCATTCATTCATTTCTTTTGTGGGTTCTGGCTGATTTTGAAGAAAAAGAAATCAGTTCAACTTCAGCCTAGGATAGCGTGTGTTTAATTCAATCCATAGCACTATTTAATTATAGAAGAATCAAAACTATCTTTTATGTGACATTTTTTCTTTCTTCAAACATTCTGTCTGTTTTGATCCATCTTGGATTCATGTTGGGGTTAGTTTTTGAAACTGTCAAAAACACTTTTAACAAATTTATTATAAACCACTACTCCAAGAGAATCAGCTGAGTAAATTAATGTTTCAACACAAGAAAATATTCTGAGATAATTTTAGTGTTTGAAAACAAGACCTGGAAATCTATGACAAAAGATTGAGGGAAATAAAGCATAATGAATTCATTGCAAATTTATTTACATCTGAAATAATTAATATGTATATTTTTTGAACCATCATTACCATTTTCACCAGTCATACTTTATGACTTTGAGCAATTATATAAAATATTTCTCAAAATCTTGAAGTCTATTTAAACATTGAGGCTAAGGGTTTACGTATTAGATGAGTAATGAGATCTCTAGAAAAATAACTTGATAACAAAATATCTTTATCATTATACATTAAATATCAAGAAAATCAATAGAAAATCTTTGTTACTTGTGATTAAAAAACATACATGGTTAATTTTCATGTTATCGTAGAGCTTTGCCTCAGCCTGACCAGTCACCATGTGAGTTATTTTGTTTCAAAACCTTGTTATTAAACATCCTAGAATCTTCAGCTTTCTTATATGCACAGAAAAGGCAATTTATAGCACAGTACCTTTATAAACAAAGACATTTTATATAAGTAATTTGCTATACAATTCTCTCTCAAAGCTGACTTGAATCTTAAAGAGAATTCTTCATTGTAGAGTCTTGATTCTACAAGTACAAAAAAAAAAAATCAGGGTATTAGCACTCTTGAAGAGAGACCTTCTATTTCTAATTTCATATTTTCCTTCCCAAAGAGAGGGTTTATATTATTTTATTTTCACTATTTTGACATGAGTTTAGGACATTAATGGGTTAGGGAAGGCCACCAGGATTTTATTTGTTAGGGATTGTGCTGTTTTTTGGGGAATTGTTCAAAAGGACACTGGAGTGGGTTACATCTCTAGCAGGGTGAAGGAGATCCTAATAAAGAAGAATTAATAGGATCCCAGAACAAAAGACAGCTTAGGTCCCTCAGAATGGCAATAGTCAATTCCTACCAAAATCCAGTACTCCCAGATTCCTGAGTCTTTGGACCTCAGCAAAGTAGACAGAAAGCAAAGCCTGGTCCTAATACTATGGCTGAGAGGAATGAAAGAAACTGGAGCCAAAGAAGATGGGAAGAGTGACAAAGTACAAATGGAAAGAAAGAGCATGCTAAGTATGTGAATATATGGCATCATCAAAAAAATGAAAGAAAGAGAGAATAAAAGACTATATAATGCAAAAGGGAAAACATATATGTAGCATTCTTGAGAAAATATAGCAAACAATGTGAATAAACATCCCATAGTGCTTTATGTCAGCAAAGCGTTTAATAAGACTATGAGTTTAACAAGAGTTCAGCTACAATATGATACGCAATAAAAATGAAGAAAATGCAAAGCTAAGTAGACAGATTAAGAAACCAAATCATACCCTTAGAAACCCAACAAGAGAAAGACTAAAAAGAAAATTAATATAATATTAAAACACTTTACACAATCAACATGAATGCAAAAGAACAAGGCAAAGAGATTAAGGTAACTAGAAGAAAATGATAGATATGAAAGATAATGAAGACCCGATGTGAGCATAATTGAGGTAATGATAATAGAACCTATCAAATAAAATACTAAAAAGAGATAGGGATGTAATGCAATACATGTTTCCTGAAATAAAGGAAAAATTACATTCAGTTCTTTTGAATCCCTAAAAAAAACTGATACAGGAAAATTTATTTAAACACATTTCCAGGTGAAATCACAAACATTCTAGAATTCCCTGTGAATTTGGACATCCCCTCAATCTCCACCATGCCCAAGTGTGGCGGGTCTACAGATGAGAAAAAAAAATCAGGCTATTATCATTCCTAATCATCCTACTTTATTGCTAGCAACATTGAATGCTAGAAGACAATGGAACAATGTCTCTAATGTTCTGTGGGAAAGAAAAAATATTATAACCAGCCAAATGATTCAAGGATAAAGGCAACATAGAAGTACTTCCATGTTCTAAAGCTTGGAAGTACTAAAGGGATATAGCACATTACTCAAAAATCCACCAAACTCCAGGAGCCACAATAAAAGAAGCACCTATGATCATTGTAATCATTTAAATGAAAAATTATGTTTAAACAATGAGAAGGGATATGACTACAAAACAAGTAAATTTGTAAACTCTGATTGGTTAAAATAAATCTACAGATGGGGAGTAAGGGTAAGAAGAATTATAAGAGAGCTGATTTCTGCATCTTTTTCTTAGCAAGTAGTCAATCCATCTTGGCTAAAACTGACATGTAGGTAAGAAAATAAATGACTCTCCCCTCTTAAAGGTTATTGCTTTCTGGCTATCTAACCATTTGTCCGTTAAGATATATCTTAATGACATTCATCAAATGTTAACAATACTTATTTTTGGATGATGAAATTTGGGGTGATTTATGGCTTTCCTCATTTACTCCTCTATATTGCTTGAATTTTTAAAAAGTGATCATTCGCACTGTACTAGACTAAAATTGGCCAGAAAATCTTTGCTCGTCTTCTTATCAAGAAGTGGAGTCTATCTCTCTCACTCCTTGTATCTTGGCTGGGCTTGTGGCCTGATACCGACAAACAGAACTCAACAGAAACAATATATTAAAACTTCCATGCTCACCCTCTTGAACAACTATGCTGCAAAGAAGTCCCAGATAGAAGACAACATGAAGTCAAGTTCCAACCACCCCCCACCATTCCAACCATCCTAGATGAGGCCCTAGATATTTGAGTGAGACCAAGTCACCCCAGCTGAGTTGTCTTGTATCTGCATGAGTGAGCCCAAGCAGAACAAGTAGAATATTCTAGCCAATCACAGACTTATGAGACATAATAAATTGTTTTTGTTTTAAGTTACTAAGCTTTGGAGTTGTTTCTTCCATAGCAATAGATAACTGATATACTCTCTTTTATAAAGAATAAATTCAGTACTCTAAAAAATCTTTTAAAAAATGCTGTAGTCTGCATAATAGTCCATGGTGTATATGTGCCACATTTTCTTTATCTGCTCTATCATTGATGGACATTTGTGTTGATTCCATGTCTTTGCTATTGTGAGTAGTGCTGCAATGAACATACACATGCATGTATTTTTGTAATATAATGATTTATATTTCTTTAAAATCAAAATAAAAAATTTAAAAATAACCATTGAACACCAACTATATACCAGAATATTTAGGAAATCTTGAGAAGAAAAAAGTAAAATAAAGGTGAAGAAAAATGTTTCAAAAAAAAGATGCTGAGGTCTCCATTCTATATAGTAGGGAGAGTTCTCTGTAGCCTTTATTTTTTCAAGGGGTGCATGACTTCCCTGTCAATATGTGCTACAGCCTTCTTTTCCACTATTAACTACTGACATTCTCTATTACAAGCTTTGTTTATTCTCTCACCAGCCCACATCACTCCACACTGGATCTAACGGAGTTGCCCTCACAGTACCACTAACACAAAGCTTCCGTATATTGTATGTATCTCAGATCTTTACTAAAGGTAAAAGAGGAGGTAGACCAAATATTTTAAATTATTTATCTATTACTGTATAATAAATGACTGCAAAACTTTGCAGCTTAAAAAAATGAAAGCTATTTATTATTTCATGCAGTTTCTGTGGGTCAGGTCTTTGAGAGCAGTTTAAATCGGTGGTTCTGTCTTAGGTCTCTGATAAGGTTGTAGCAAGATGCTGGCCAGCACTAAGACATCTCGAGGGTTTCCTGGGACTGGAGAGTCTGCCTCTAGGTGGCTCACTTACAGGGCTGTGGGTAGGCACTCTTCTTAGGGCTGCTTAAGAGGCCTCATGATGTAGCAACTTGCTTCCCCCAGAGCAAATGATCCAGGAGGCCAAGAAAGAAGCTGCAGTATCTTTTATGGTCTAGCCTTAGAAGTCCATTTTTCCTGGAATATTCTACTGATTACAAAGTCAAACCTATTCAGTACAAGAGGGGACTGCACAAGGGCATAAATATCAGGAACTGGGGATCACTGGAGACTCTTGTCACAGGCTGCTTAGGAAGAAAGTGATTCACACCATTAGGAATCTATGTTTAGGGTCTTCATTTCATTGGTACACCAAACTACAAAAAATATCAATAACAGTCCCCAAACAGAGTCACCACAGAGAGTTGTATAGGTTGTTGGTCATATCAGAGACCCCAGTAGAAGAATGAGCCCTGTACCTTAATGTAGGGCTATGTCTATTCAAAAAACAGGTGTCTTTTTCCGGACTTCACATAATTTCACTTGAAAGTTTGAACATACCTTTGGTACTAAAGAAAACAGAGAACTTAAACATTCATAGTAAAATAAAATTGTGCCAATTATAACTCCAAAACAACATGAGACTTTTGATAAATCATTGGAAAGCTATTAATATGGAGTTCATTTCTAGTAATTGCTTCAAATCAGCAACTTACTGAACTTGTTTTGCAAAATTTGACCTTTTCCAAACTTAACAGCTCATCACAATGTCTAAATTGCCCATCCCCTATTAGTTCAGAGTTTGTATTACTCTGGAATTTTCCAGTGTTTTGAGATTTTTTTTTTCTTAGTCTCCCTGGCATACATTTCTATGATATCCTATTCTAGGAATCAATCAAAGATAAACTCACAGAAAAAAATTCAAGAGTATTTTACAGTCAGATATCCAAGCGGAAAAAAATTGAAATGTGAATTCAAGGATACCAATAGCTTTCAATATTCTTGGCATTCTTGGCTACCAAACATAAGGTATTTGCAATGTGTGATGGTCTAAGCCAACCAAATCAGCTTCTCAAATCTTTCTAGGACTATGCAATATCTACTGTGTTTTTGTTTTATCTAAGAGATCTATTTCTGGCCAGGTGTGGTGGCTCATGTCTGTAACCCCAGCACTTTGGGAGGCCAAGGTGGGTGGATTGCTTGAGTCTGGGAGTTTGAGACCAGCCTGGATGACATGGGGAAATTCCATCTCTACATTAAAAAGAAGAAAGAAAGAAGAAAGAGAAGAAGGAAGAGAAAGAAAGAGACAGAGGAAGGAAGGAATGGAGGAAGGAAGGGAGGAAGTGAGGGAGGGAGGAAGGAAGGAAGGAAAGAAAGAAGGAAGGAAGGAAGGAAAGAAGCAAGGAAGAAAGGAAGGAAGGAATTAGCCAAGTGTGATGGTGCATGCCTATAGTGCCAGCTACCTGGGAGGCTGAGGTGAGAGGATTGCTTGAGCCCAGAAGGTAGCAGCTGCAGTGAGCAAAGATCACACCTCTGTACTCCAACCTGGGTGACCTCTGACTCATAAATAAATAAATTAATTAAATTAATAAAAGAGCTATTGCTGAGTCATTTAACTAACTGGCTTAATGAAAGAATAATTGTGTGGAGTTAGAGCCACTCCCATGAAGACACTCTCAGAGTGTGAAGTGGTAGTTGTCTTTTGAGTCTGCTTGATTCTAAAGTAAGCTTACACTTCCATTTCTCATGATCAGTGACTCCTTTCGTTACGGTACTAGAGCTGTACTTATCTGCAAGAATGCTAAATATGAATGTCACAGGCCACAAACCTCCTTTATTTTTCCTAACTAAATGTAATTTGTGATTGTAAGTTAAATTGATTCCTCAGTCAAATTCTCTTCTGCTTAATCCCTCCCCTTTCTACCTGTTGGGGATGCCTTCTATTTCTTTGATTGTTCGGATACAGTAAGGCATCTGGCCCAGAGTCATCCTCTGTCTTCTGCTGGTATCTGATGAGCTGCACCTCTTCCCATCATGTTTTGGTCCTTGGCCTCTAGGTCCACCAGCCTCTGTTAAGATTACCTTCACCCCACCACAGCCTCCAGCTGACAAGTCCTCCTTACCTAATCATGAAGCTTCTTTGTGTCTATAGGTCACTCTAAGCCAGAGCCACACCCCTTCCATAAGTACAGGACTGTCTTCCTGCTTCATTGTGTGCTTTAGCTGTTAATGTAACTGTGCTCAGACCCATCTGGAGAGTTGCTTCACTTGGACATTTGCTGCTCTGAGGCCTAGCACCATGCGTCATATAGGTTTGTCTAAAAGGCTTGATTCTTCCAAATCACATGCTGGGTGAAGTTCTCTTTCACTATATTTCCCCCCTGCATATTTATTCTATCTTAAAGATAGCCTCGGCCTCCCAAAGTGCTGTGTGAGCCACCGCACCCGGCCAACTTTGAGCCTTGTTTAAAGAATTATTAAAGGTTCTTCTCAACTTCTTTATTTGCCATATTAAATTTACGTGCTAACTTTTACAGCATTTGTCTTTGGATTTTCAAAGCCGGGCTTTGAGAATGTGGAAAAGTATTTTCACTTTCAAGAATTCCAGGTCCTACAAATCAAAAGCTCTTTGCTTTTCAAGATTATTGTTTCTGTTTGGATTTTAAATGCACTAGTTTCCTAGGGCTGCCATAACCAAATACCACAGATTGGGTGACCTAAACAACAGAAATTTATTTTCTCAGAATTCCAGAAGCCAGAAGTCCAAGATCAAGATGCTGACGGGGCTTGTTGCTTCCAGGACCTGACTCTTTGGCTTGCAAATGGCCACTTTCTCACTCTGTCCTCACATGGTCTCCCCTCAGTCTGGGTGTTGTCTATGACCTAATCTCCCCTTCTTACAAAGAAATCAGTCATATTAGATAGGGATGCACCCATATGACCTCATTTTGCCTTAATTACCTCATTAAAGGTCCTAACTCCAAATACAGTTGCATTCAGAGGTACTGGGGCAATACAACTTCAACATATGAATTTGGGTGGTTACAATACAGCCCATAATATAAATTATTTAGATATTTGGTTGATTTATGAACGTTCTTTGGCTCTTTTGTGTCTTCTTTCTCTGTGGCAATGAATACAGGTTGTGGTGATTGACTTAGTAGATGGAGGGAGGGTCTCAGCAATGTATACTGTTTTCTTTCTTTTTTTGTTGTTGTTTTTGAGATGGAGTCTGACTCTCTCCAGGATGGAGTTCAGTGGCTTGATCTCAGCTCACTGCAACTTCCACCTTCTGGTTCAAGCGATTCTCTTGCCTCAGGCTCCCGAGTAGCTGGAATTACAGGCACATGCCACCACGCCTGGCTAATTTTTGTATTTTTGGTAGAGATGGGGTTTCACCATGTTGGCCAGGCTAATCTGGAACTCCTGACCTCAGATGATCTGCCCGCCTCAGCCTCCCAAAGTGCTGGGATTACAGGTGTGAGCCACCGCACCCGCCCACTATTTTCATAGATTACAAGACCCTTCACACTGTGGCTTCACTTACTCCTCTTACCTCTTCTCTCAATTATCCCTACATTTCTCTTTCTCTCTTCCATGTAAGATTACCTTCAGATTCTCAAAATCGTCACTTCGGCTCTTATTTCTGGACCTTCAAAGATATTGCTCCTTCATCTTAAATGCTTTTCCTCTTTCTGTTTCCCCTTACCTTGCTAACTCCTATAAATCATTCATGTCTCATGGTCAGCTTTTCTTGGTACCTAAAACTAGGTTATGCTTCCCTGTTTGTTAACCTTCCCATAGCACATAACCATATTTACCATTGTATAGAACTTGGTCATTACACTTTTCACTAGTTATGTACTATCTATGTGTTCTGCTAAACTGTAAGCTCCTTGGTGGCAAGGACAGTGTCTGTGTTTGTCACAGCTATAGCCAATATCTGTTGCAATATCATATTATGTACAGTATCTGCCACAAAGTAGATGCCCAATACATATTTGGTCTTTGTTTTGATTTTCCATCTTTATTGAGGTATAATTGACAAATAGAGATTATATATATGAGGTTTGAACATTGATGCTTTGATATACATCTACATCATGAAATGATTACCACAATCAGGTTAATTAATATATCCATCATCTCACATAGTTACCTTTTTTCATGTGTGGTGAGAACACTTGAAATCTACTCTCTCAACAAATGTCAAGTATACATTATTACTAACTATAATCACCATGGCTATATATTAGTCTCCAGAATGTATTCATATTATAATTGAAAGTTTGTACCCTTTGACTAACATCTCCCCTTTTTCTCCAACCCATGGTAATCACCATTCTACTCTCTTAATAAATATTCACAATTTTTTAGATTCCACATCTGATAAGTATATGTTGAATGAATGAAAACTAACTCTGTGACATTGTTGGCTTAGTGAACAAACAATTCTTCATACACAAGAATAATATGTGGAATTACACCCATTTTTAAAGACCTTGCTCTATTTGTCAGTCAGGACTGTTGGTTGGAAGAAACAAACATTTACTTGTGCTGATTTAAGCAGAAAAGGATATTGAGTAGCTTGCAATGTCTTTGGAAAGACAAGAGATCCAGGTTTGAAGGCTACAGAGCCAGGTACAATGCCCAAAATCACAAGGCAAAACTGTTTTTACCTTTGGGCACCCAATGTCACAGGTGGCACTGACAGCATCACTAGACATCAGGCACTAGAGCTGCCACTAAAATTAGTCCCTGCTGCCTCTAGAAAGCAATCCCTATTGCATAATTGCCTCCACCATCAAGGCAGCCACCATCATCACTACCACCCCCAGAGCCTCTACCGCCCACACTAATATCCCTGCACCCTGTCCTCACCGCCCCACAACTACCTCCATCCCCACTGTTCCACTGCCCCTGCTGCCACCTGTGTGGATTCTGGGTAGACCCCACTTATTCACAGCAGCAGCTTTCCATTTAAAATCTGTTTGGCAGAGCCTAGGCTATGTGACCCATTCCCTAGCTACAATGGAGGCTGGAAACTAAAATGTCTATTTTCATTTCTATAGCACATTATAGCTGGGAGTATGTGAGAAACTCCCAAACATAGGAAAGTGGTTCAGAACTGGAAGGCAAAAAGGTATGACAAAATCTCCACTGCTTTGTTGTTGCAGAAGCAAGAAGTTCCATGCCCCCAAAGAGCTGTGCCTTTATAGTGTGTGTGTGTGTGTGTGTGTGTGTGTTTGTGTGTGTGTGTTTAAACATCTTTCCAGTCTTTAATATCAACCTCGTTGCAGCGCAACAACAAAATGTCCATCGAGATGCTAACGCCAATGTTGAGCTTTGCAAGTGTGTAGTCAGTTTCACTCTCCACCTGCAGTCAATGTTCATGCCCATCCCAGTGACCCAAATTCTCCAAATTCTTTCATTTCTACCTCCCTTTCCATAACTACCGTTTCCTTGACTATCTTCCATTCTACCTTTTAGGTACTTGAATCTTCCCAGTGTAGGAGATCAGAGGCCATGTGCAGTGATGGTGGGGATCTAGTGCTTAGAGCAGGGTTGTACACACAGGCCCTCTCTCAGCAGCCAGGTGTCACTTGGAAACATAAGAGAGGACCCTACCTGCCCCATGCCACCTCCCTGCAGTGCCGGGTTCTCCTTGGTGGTTAGGGTTTCTTGCCTTGACTGTTTCATTACCATAGATCTCAATTTACCTTTCAACACTTTCTCAAGCAGTTTCAACACCAGGAAACCTCTTTGCCCCATGTCTTTGAGCTGCTTGATCACATCTGTGTTCTTAGATCACAGCACATGGCCACCCTTCAGTCAGCATGGGGCCTTCTGCCTCCACCCTATCCCTCGGCCTCTCTATTTTAGACCTTCCATAGTTTCTCAGTCCTTTTAATTCCTGCCCCTTTCCACCAAAACCCTGTCTCCTCTGGTGTTCAGCCTCTGAGTCATCTCCTTTTTCAGGAGCTTCTGATTAATATAGAAAAATGAAGGTCAGGACCTGAGGGGATCTGGAAGAAATGGAAGGAAAGTATTCTTCATAATGACCTGGTCTTATCTGAAGTATCTTTTCAAAAAAAATCTGTAAAGGCCTCTTATCCTGAGGCTAACCTCTGGCTAGCATGGCTAACCTTCTTTTTATGCTGAAAGACTGTCCCTTTACAACCTTCAGTCACATTACAAAAAAAAAACCACTTCTATCTAAATATAATTGGAAGTAAAGGCTCCAGAAAGGAAGTTATAAGTAACCAGGCATTGTTCTGTCACAGGGCCAAAGCTTATGTCAGAGCCATCTCATGAGCTGTCCTCAGGTCACCCTGGCCCACTCTGGAAAAGACACACCCATCATCAGTTCCTCAGTCCCCCACACAAAGGCTGGGACCCTTATTCTGAACAAGAGGTGGGTCATGTAAAACACCCTTTGTTCACTAGGTAGAGCTTCTCTCTGTGGAGGCAGAAGATGGAGGAGGCATGTGGCCCTCAATAGCAATCTGAATAATCTGCTTCAAACAGAGAATGCTCTATTGAAAAGTCTATAGAAGAGCATCACATATGCCAAGCTACCTGAAGCCTTGCCCAAGACCCCATATTGACTGCTTTTCTTTACTTAAAAATTGTGTGTTGAGGCCGATTCCCAGCACACAAAAAGCCTTAGGAACTGCTAGTTCCTTACTGTCACAGCAATCGCAAACCTGTGTGGCAGTTATTTGCAAGGCAGGGATGGCCAGACTCCAAAAGTTTTATAACCATTTTCAGATGCTGAGTTTGATGAATTTGCAATCAGAAATTCTATTCACTTTGTATAAGCAGTCACCACATTGCCACCTCACCCTGTGATTATTGGCCAGATTTGCAGAATGACGTAGCTCATCCTCCGAGTACGTGGCACCCACTGCCTGGTTTATCATGACCGTTCATGTCATTACTGCTTCTGATGCATAAATCAGTGTAACTGAATGATCGTGCTGACCACCACTCTTCAGACTCAGATGACAACTTGCTGCATACACACACATACACACACCATTTCAAATCCTTTTTTTAAATGGTTATTTTAAATAAATAAGTAACAAGGGCTTTCTCTGGAAGTCTCGTGTGAGTGCCTGCGGTTAATTAGTGTATACCACAAAAGCAAGTGTTTTCTGTGATTTCCCTGGAGTTAGATCAAGATGGGGTTTGCCTTTATATGAGTCCATAGGACCAAAAGTTTTAGAAAAAAAAGAATACAAGTTCTAGAAAAACATTTCTCAAAGTGTGCTGCTCAGGAAATTAACAGGTGTTAGGAAAGAAGAATGTTCTGTGGTCAAGCAATTTTGAGAAACACTGCATCAAACAAGGTTAACTAAGTTAAACAGGTCTCTTTACTGCAGGACTTCTCAGAACCTTTGATATATGAATGTGCATTGCAAATTACAAAGAAAGATGTGATGTTGCATTTTTTAAAATGAATTTGACCACAGAATACTTGTTGTTGAACATATTACAAGTTGTGCTCATGAAACAGACTTGAAATCTTGTTTAGAGGGTAGACATTGCCTTATTGCCCAACTTTCTTCCTCCTAAGGTAGAAAAAAACCAGCAAGCTGTGAGAAGCATGTCTTTTGGAGCCATCTGGTGTTGATTTCTCATTTGTCAGCTGAAATGTCTCCGTCTCCAACTGAAAGAGATGTTCCGTGTCACAAAGTGTTTCATCTGACCACAATGAGCAAGCACAGACCTCCCTCCCGGTTCCTCCGCTGGGCCTCCCAAGACAGCTCCAACCCAGCCCTGTTCCTGGAATCTACTCCTTATGGCTTCACTCACCCCCTTGGCTTCAAACTTCATGACTTACTATCTCCATTGGGTTCTCTGCCTTGGCCTTGTGGTGGATGCCATTATTTCCAAGAAACTATTTTCTTTCTGGCTGTAAGACTTCAATCCTGCATCGTGTTTTGGAAGAACTCTGCTTCCTGCTCCAAACATTACACTCTCATTCCTCTCCAGCTACCCTCATCTGCCTTCTTGCTTCCTTCTCCCCATGCATACTTTCCAGCCTCTCCTTAGATGCTTGTCCTAGCCCTGTCTTTGACCTTTACCTGTGGCTTTGCCCACAGCTATATTGTAACACTGACTACTGGAGCTTGCCAGGACCACAAAATATTGGAAGGACGTCTCTTGCCACATAAAAGGTCAGCCTAGCCACAGAAGGAGTGCACCATAAGTGCTAAGCCTCAATGTTATTGTTTGGGTTCTTTTGAGTTCCCTATGGTTTGCAGGTTATACTGCATTCATCAGTGGGTTTCCTGGAGTCATTTTCACCAACAAACAATGGAGTTAGTAAAAACTTATTCTTCCTATATTTTTAATATGTTTATCTGCTACACAACACTCCATAAACCTTGCTTATTTACATGTAATTAAGAGTCATGGCAGCTCTCTGCTTGTAGACGAGAGATTATGATCAGCCTGTCATTTTATTTGATCTTCTTTTGTTTTTAGTTATTTTTCTGTTAAAGTGCCCAGAGCCCCACAGGCAGAAGTGGCTTCAAATTAAAATGTATTGTTAATATTCCGGACCACACACATGGGGTTCTTCATGTGACTTTGAGTTTTGCTGCTGAGATGATTGTGCATGGTATTCTGATGCTGAGAAAATGTGCCTGACGTAACCTATTTTGCAGAACTCCTTTGTTCCCTGAGGCAAATTTGGCATGATTTTGTTGAAGGTTCAGTTGGGATAACCCATATTCTTTCCCCAAGGTCACTTTTTAAATTCCTTGTCAATCAGTTTAATGAAAGGTAAGTAAATACCTTACTTCAGAACAGCCAGATAACTTCAGCTTCTCGAGGTGAGCATGTGTGTGCATGTGCATGTGTGTATGTAAGTGTGTGCGTGTCTATGTGTGTGAGCGTGTGTATGTGTGTGGGGAGGGTTGAAGGGAGATAATAAGACCTTCATTTAGTGACATCATGAGACAAGAACACCGAAATGTCCTATAAAATGGTCAAGGTTATTTATCAATTAAGATAGGTACTATCACACACAGGCATCAGAAAGATTACTCATTGCTTATTTTCATCAACCTGGATGAACGTGTCTACAAAGGACTTAGAGTACGTTGTAGATCATATTTTTAAGGAATATGAATTCCCCAGGCTGAAGGAAGCCAAGTTCCAGACACACTTCAGAGACAGCTGTTCTTGTCCACCCAAGCCTGTGTTTGTTCCTTAGACTCACTCCATCCTCCATAAGAACATGCATCTTCAAGCCAGGACCATAGTCTGTTCTAAGCTGTCCTGTTATAGCTTGGCTGATCTATGCACACTGGCTCTCTCTTCTCCTGTGTGTATCCATATATCCTCCTCGTCTCTGAGTCAAGAGCAGTTGCCAGCTGCTACCCTTCATGAATTGACTCTCCTTCTTCCTTCTTACTAGCCAAAGCTTATTCATCTCTCAATGTCAAATTCATACTATGAAGCTTCAGTTCTAAACTCCAAAGGGTAAAGGGCATATCTGTTTTATTTCCAGTTACTTAGCCAGTATTTGTCACATAATAAATTCTCAAAAAATATTTGTTGAGTAAATAACAAAAGAATGAATGAGTTTGCAACATGGACTAAGGAATCAGGAAACCCTGGGGTATTTAACAAAAACTTAGGCTGAGCCCTGCCCAAAGTAATAAATCTTACCAAAACAGTTTTAATTATTTATCTGTTCATTCCTTTGATATGGATTAAGCCTCAAGTCTATACCAGCACTCCACCTGGTTCTATGAGAGATACAAAGTTAAATTAGACTTGAACCCTATTCTCCAGAAACCTATAGTCTAGTGCGGGAAAATAGATATGTCCATCAATAACTGGAACATAAGGTTAAAAGTGACAAAAGCCAACAGGGTCAAACTAAGAGAGATGAGCAGAGGAAAGACATTAATTATGTAAGAGAATGTTAAATGGGACTTTGCTGTCTTACTCTGAAAATCAGATAGAAGCTACATACCTGAGGGTGATGCCACTGTCCCAGAGCAAGGCACCGGCCCATTTACATAGGGCATGCTAAGGGACCCAACCTGAGAGCATGGAAGAGTTGATATAGAAAAGGCCAGTGAGGGAGGATTTCTTTAGAGAGAATAGTTGGTATGCCATGCATCTCCCTCCTGCAAATACTGTAAGGAGAAGGAAAGACGTTGATTTCCTTCACCTGAAGCCTCGTGAGGAGGCTCTATAGGCACTTAGAAGTTTGAGGAACTGGAAAACTCGTGTATTAACCTCATCTGGCTATTTAAAGGTAAGCATCTTGCGATCAGCAGAGTGAAGAGATGGATGTATTGGGAGCAAGCTGCAGTCCCACAAATAAAAAGGGAAGATGGGAGATGTGGATTCTATGACATGAAAGTGATCTGGAATCTTCTCAAAACAAGCCATGCTGAAGACGGGTGCCCAGCAGGAGAAGGAATGTCAACTGGGAGGGTCTGTGTAGGATGTGTTTGGAAACCCAGGCCTGGGAGCATATTATAAAGCAATTTGCTAGAGGACAAGCCTTGTGAGCATGGAGGGGCTAACATGAGAAGCCTTCATGGGATGCTCTCCAGAAAACCCATAAAAGTACTTCATGGGAGCCAATGTCTGGACGAACCAACAGCACATGCCAGCTACTCTGGTCTTATAAAAATGGCACCATTTCCTGTATCCTCTCTGCCTTAGCCTGACTCTAAGGGCTTACACAAGCAGCCAGCAAGTGGGCAGAAGGCAGAGCTGGGAAATGGCAAAGGAGCCAAATGTGCAGCACCTCCTCTGTGGGCTTCCAAGCCTGGACCAGGCCCCAGCTGGGGCAAGGGAAAAGCTTCATGTTGGACAAGAATTTGATACTTTAATTGTTACCCTGGGCCAGGCTAAAGTTACATAATTATTAGGCTAGAGTGGTCTTTGTATGCCAAAACAAAGGGACTATTTATTATCTAAGCATGACTGAAAAAGCCATGGGACATACCCAAAATCTTGTTGGGGTGAGTTTAAACTAAGGAGCAGGAAACAGAAAGAGAAATGTTGCTCTCTGATTGCATCGATCTAGTGACAATTCATTCCACAAAACCAGCTATAGTTCTTCTAGCTGAGGACATCAGTGAAGAAAAGGAAGGGAAGGGGAGGAAGGGAAGGAAGGGGTAGGAAGTACATCTATCATAGGTGTACAGCTTGATGAACTTTCACAAGTCGAACACACCCATGTAGCCAACATCCACATCAAGCCACAACATCCCAGAAAATCCTTTTGAGCTCTCTTTCAGTCACTGCTTCTCCTGCAGGATAACCACTAGCCTAACTTCTAACAGCTTAGATTAGTTTTGGCTTTTTTGTATGCTGTATATAAACAGAATCATGCACTATGAGTATTCCATGTGGTCTTCTGTGCCTTCTTTTTCTCAGTTTGTGTTTGTGAGATTCATCCACATTGCTGTGTTATTACCTCTCTTTTATTTGCATTGCTGTATACAATCCCTTTGTATGAATAAACCATACTTTATTTCTCCATGCTTCTGCAGATGAACAATTGGGTATTCCCAGTTTGAGCTGTTATGAATGTTCTACGAATGTGTTTTGGTGAACATACGTATGTATGTCTGGGTATATACCCAGAAGTAAAATTGCTGGTCCATAGACTTTGCATACGTTTGGCATCAGTAGATAGCACTAAAATGGCTATATACATTTTTACTTTCCCCAGTAGTATATACAAGTGTGCTGCTCCATAACCTCATCAACACCTGGCATTTTCTTCACTTTTTATCTCAGGCATACAGATAGGTCCAGTGGTATCTCATGATGGTTTTAATTTGCTTTTTCCTGAAGACTAATGAAGCTGAACACTTTTTCATAGGCCTAGTGGCCATTTTTCTACCTCTCTTTGTGAATTGATTGTTCAAGTTTTTTCCTTTTTTTCTAAATGGATTCTCTCTCTTTTTCCTATTACTTTGTAGGTATTCATTACAAATATTAATATGAGCCCTTCGTGAGATAGATGTACTATAAATATCTTCTCTCAATCTGGATTGCCTAGATTGATGAATAGGTGTTATTAATTTTAACATAGCCCATTGTATTATGTTAAATACAGATATATTCAATTCATCCAACACTATTTATGTAAAAGTCTCTTCTCCCCCTAGAGCATTGCCGTTATTAGAAGCTAGGTAACATACATGTGTGGTCTGTTTCTGGATTCTCTCTATTCTGTTCTATTAGTTGGTGATTTATTCTTACATCAATATCAAGCTATTAAAATTATTTATTCTAGTTTTCTAATAAACATTGATATTTGGTAATGAAATTCTTTTTCAAGAATCCTTAGAAATTCTGAACTCTATATTTGCATATACAATTTAAAAGCAGCTTGTACTTTCTGCAAAACAAATTCTAGGATTTCAATTAAAATTATTTCAAGTTTTGGGGAAAATTGATATCTTTAAAATAGTGAGCTTTCCAATCTATAAACATGGTATATCCCTCCATTTATTTAGTTTTTACTTATCTTCAGTTGTGTTTTCTAGTCTAGAACACTTGCACAATTTTTCGTAGATATTTCCTCATGCAGTTTGTGGGAGGTTTTTTGTTTGTTTTGAAACAGGGTCTTACTGTGTCACCCAGGCTGGAGTGCAGTGACATGATCATAGCTCACTGATGCCTCAACCTCCTGGGCTCAAGTGATATTCCCACCTCAGCCTCCTGAGTAGCTAGGACCACAACTGTGCACCACCACATGTGGCTAGTTTTTTTTATTTTTTGTAGATACAGGGGTCTCACCATGTTGCCCAGGCTACTTTCAAGCTCCTGACCTGAAGGCATCCTTTCACTTTGGTCTCATAAAGCACTGGGATTACAGGCATGTGTCACTACACTTGACCCAGTTTGTGTTTTTATGCTATTATAAATGGTATTGTTTAAACTCTTAGTTTATTTATTTTTAAAATTTATTTTTATCAATGTTTTTAATAGAAACAAAGTCTTACTATGTTGTACAGCCTGGTCTCAAACTCCTGACCTCATGCAATTCTCCTGCCTTGGCCTCCCAAAGTGCTGGGATTATAAGCACAAGCCACCATGCCTAGTCTGGGATTGTTCTTCAATTTCTATTCTCTCTTATTTGTCAGCATATAGAAATATAATTTATTGTATATTGACCTTTGTGAAGAGTATTTTTTAAGAACTATTACGTGCTAGGTAGATTATATGATATTCTCATTTATATTGTCTCTTTTAATCTTTGCCACAATTTTGCAGGTGTATTTTATCTTCTTTTGTTAAAGGAGCACACTGAGGTTCAAAATAATAGAAAATTTCCCAAAGTCATTCAAACAATGGCATTTGAATTGGTTTTGCATTTCATATTTGAAAAAAAGCAATGAAAAGTTATCTAAGCAAAGAAGCCATCATTAACAGAAGCAAAAATGCAGGAAAGGAAAAGTGAGATGTTCCTGTTGACTCACATCTAGAGGTTATGAAATACCATGAAACATACCAAGGAAAGGCAGTTGAGGACCAAACAATAGAGTTTCCTAGTTGAAAATGTGAAGTTTTTATTGTAGCCCTTTACCATCCCACCTTACGGGATTTGCCAAATCTGGAAAGGAAAACTGGCTGTGGGGTTGAGACTCAAGTTTACAATTTTGTCTCTGTAACTCTAGGAAACTTCTAAAGACTCTACTGTTTTTATCATCCAAGGAACCCACTTCTCTCTGGGCAAAAGAGATCTTGCTTGACAAGGATCTGGCAAAATCTCCCAAAAAGAAAGCATCTGCAGCTCCTCAGCACAGACCTCCATGGTTTTTATCCTGGTGTCTTGTTCCCTCTAGTCTGCATTGCTTCCACAGTTCTCTGATGCTTTAAATAGATGGCTTTGGTATTTTAGCTGCCTTTTTTAGTTGTCCTCAAGAGAAGTTATGTCCTCAAGAGAAGTTATGTCCAGCATCACACTTCTCTATTCTACCCAGAGGTGGAAGCCAAACTTTCCTTTTATTTTTTTTATTGAGAGGTTTCTAAAAAAAAATTAACCTTCTAGAGAAATAATTTGTTTATAGTAAATGCCAAGATCTTAAGTGTAGAGGTGTTTTGACAAGTGTATACATCCACACAACCAACATCCCAATCATGATAAAGAATATTTCCATCACCTCAAAACATTTCCTCAAGCTCCTTTGTAGGTAAAACAGAGGGAAGCTAACAGAAGAGACTGCTATTCTGATTTCGATCATAATAGGATAGTTTTGCTTGCCCTAATAGTTAAACGGAATTACACAATATGTTCACTATCGTATCTGGCTTTGTTTACTCAACATAATGTTTTTGAGATTCATATATATTGTTGCATTTATGAATAGTTCATTCTTTTTCTGAGTAGAGTTCAATATTATAGATACAATATTATTTTCTTTCCATTCTCCTGTTGGGAAGACATTTTGCTTATCTCCAGTTTATAATCATTATGACTGAAGTTGCTGTGAACATTCTTATACAAGTCTTTTTGTGGACAAGTGTTCTCATTCTCCTTGAATAAATACCTGAGCAGAATTGCTGCATCAGCTAGTAAGTTTATGTTTAACTTAACAAGAAATACTTATTATAAAATATTAGCAGCAATAGAGAAGAGCTTCAGTTATTTCACACCTGTATTTGTTTCCTTGGGCTGCCATAGCAACATAACACAAAGTGGCTTATAACGGCAGAATTTTATTATTTCACATTTCTTGAGGTTAGAAGTCCAAAATCAAGATGGTGGCAATGCCATGCTCCCTCTGAAGCCTCCAGGGAAGGATTCTTTCTTGCCCTTTTCAGCTTCTGGTCACCCTAGACGCTGTAGATGAATCATTCCAATCTCTACCTCCAAATTCGTATGACAGTTCTCCTTGTGTCTCTGTCATCAATGATCACCTGCTTAGAACCACACCAGTCTTATTGAATTAGGGGCCCACCATATGCCAGTATAACGTCATCTAATTGCATCTGCAATGACCCTATTTCCAAATAAAGTCATGTTCTGATGTTCTGAGGATTAGGACTTCAATATATCTTTTTTTGTGGGACACAATTCAACACATGAAAACATCCCTGCCATGCCAAGCACTGTGCCTCATGCCTGTAATCCCAGCATATTGGGAGGCCAAGAGGGACAGATCACCTGAGAGCGGGAGTTCAAGACCAGCCTGACAAACATGGAGAAATTCCACCTCTACGAAAAATACAAAATTAGCCAAGTGTGGTGGCACGCACCTGGAATCCCAGCTGCTGGGGAGACTGAGACAGGAGAATTGCTTGAACCCGGGAGGCGGAGGTTGCAGTGAGCCAAGATTGCACCATTGCACTCCAGTCTGGGCAACAAGAGCTGACTCTGTCTCAAAAAAAAAAAAAAAAGAAAAGAAAAGAAAAAAAATCCTTGCCAACACTTGTTGCTATCAATCTCTTAAGCTTTACAGTCTAGTAGATGTGAAGTAGTTTCTAATTGTGGTTTTTATTTGCATTTACCTGATGACTGATGATGTAAAGCATCTTTTTCTTTATGTATTGGTCATCTATACATACCTTTTTTTAGTCAATGACTATTCAGGCTTTTCTCTATTTAATTTTTTTTTGTCTTTTCAGTAGTGATTTGCAGGTAATGTATATATTTTATCTCAAAATATAGCATGTGTTTTCACTTTTTAAAATTTTCTTGATGCCATGTCTAAGAAATTTTGGCTACTCAAATTGTGTATAGCTATTATATATTTTCTTTTACAAGCTTTATAGTTTTAACACTTACATTTAAATCTACAATCTATTTTATTTTTGTATCTGTGTATTTATGTATGTATGTATTTATTTATTTATTTTTAGAGACAGGGTCAAACTGTGTCACCCAGGACAGAGTACAATGGTGCAAACATAGCTCACTACAGCCTTGAAGCCCTGGACTCAAGCTATCCTCCTGCCTTAGCTTCCTAAAGTGCCAGGATTATACGTGAGAGCCACCACACCTAACCCTTGTAATCTATTTTAATAATAAGAACATACAGCCTTTCCCAGACATACAGGGAAAGGATTTGGTATTTCGATAAGTATAATATTAGCCGTAGCTTTTTTTTGGATACACGTTATTAGACTGAGGAAGTTCTCTTCTAGTCCTACTTTGCTGAGACTCTGTTATCAAAAAAAGGTGGTGAATTTTTTCAAATGCTTTTTCTGCATCTAGTGAAATGATTATATCATTTCTCTCTTTTATTTAAGTAACGTGGTGAATTACATTGATTGGTTTTTAAGTGTTAAACCAATCTTATATTTTTGGGATTAACCCCTATGGTAATTACGTATTACTCTTTCTATATATTGTTAAGATTGAACTTGCTAATATTTTGCTAAGGATTTTTGCATCTATTGTGTTTGTCGGGTTTTGATATTAGTATTTATTTGCCCCATAAAATGAATTGGAAAAAGTTCCATCAACCTCTATTTTTGGAAATAACTTGTGTAAAATTCGTATTATTTATTCCTTAAATGCATGGTTGAGTTTACCAGTACAGCCATCTGGGCCAAAATTTTCTCTATAGGAAGGCTTTTTAATGACATGTTCAATAAATAATTATAGGACCCTTCAGATTTTCTATTTCTTCTTATGTAAATATTGGTAATTGGTGACTTTCAAAAAAATTCTTTATTTCTTTAAAAGTTGTCAAATTTATTGGTATAAAAAAGTTCATGGTATTCTTTTATTATATTATTTTAATGTCTATAGGATCTGAGTGGTGTTTCTTTTTTCATTTCTTACTCTCGTAATTTGTATCTTTTTTTCTTCTCAGAATTGATGTGGCTTATTTTGTTCATTCTTTCAAAATTCTATTGACTTTGTTAATTTTCTCCATGTTTGTCTGTTTACTATTTTATTTATTTCTACTTTATACTACTTCTTTCTTCTATGTAATTTGTGTTTAATTTGATGTTCTTTTTTTGATATCTTACATTAAAATCTTAATCATTGCTTTTAAATCTGTCTGCTTTTCTAATACACACATTTAAAGCTATAAATTGTTTTTCTGATCACTGCTTTATCTGTATCCTACACATTTTGTCATGTTCTTATTATCATTTCATTCTAGATAATTTCTATCTTCTTTGTGACTTCTTTTACTTGCTTAATTAGAGATGTTCTGCCTATTTCTAAATATTTAGGAATGTTCTAATATTTTTGTTACTGATTTCAAATTTAATTCCATTGTGGTCAAACAACATACTCTGTATGATAACTAACATTTGAAATCTATTGATATTTTTTTACGGGCAGAATATTATCTGCCTTGGTCAGTGTTTCAAGTACATTTGAAAAGTATATACATACTACTGAAGCTGTATATATTGCCCTATAAATGTCTGTTAAGTAATTTTGGTTGTATTACCATTATTGGTTTTTTAAAAATTACTTGTTTTATGAATTACTGAGAAGGGGGTATTCAAATCTCTAGCTACGATTGTAATTTTGTCTATTTTTCTTTATATTTTGGCTATTTTGCTTCATGTAGTTTTAAACTCTAAGATGCATACATATTAAGGATTGTTATGTCTTGAATTGACCTATATGTCATTATAAATTATTTCTCTTTATCTCTGCCAGTATTCCTTATTTAGAAGTCTTCTTTTTCTTATATTAGCATAGTTGCACCAGCTTTCTTGGGTTTAGCATTTTCATGATGTAATTTCTTCATTCTCTTATTTTCAAATCATTGGTGTCTTTATATTTAAAATGCATCTCTTATAAACAACGTTAAATTGTGCCATCTGTTTTTATCTAGCTTGACAATCTCTGTCTTAAAATTAGGTGTTTGTTCATTTCTATTTAATGAAACTGTTGATATGTTTGGGCTTAAATCTTGCTATTTTTTTCTCCCGTTCATCCCATATGTTTTAATTATTTTCCCCTCTTTTTCTATTGTCTTCTGCTTCATTGAATATCTTTTAGTATTTTGTTTTATTTATTTACTTTTTTTTTATTTTTGAGACGGAGTCTCACCCTGTCACCCAGGCTGGAGTGCAATGGTGCAATCTTGGCTCACTGCAACCTCTGCCTCCTGGGTTCAAGCAATTCTCCTGCCTCAGCCTCCCAAATAGCTGTGATTACAGTTGCTCACCACTATTCCTGGTTAAGTTCTGTCTCTACTAAAAATACAAAAGAAATTAACTGGCATGGTGGTGCATGCCTTTAATCCTAGCTACTCTGGAGGCTGAGATGGGAGGATTGTTTGAACCCAGGAGGCACAGGTTACAGTGAGCTGAGATCACACTGCTGCATGCCCCAGCCTGGCTGACAGAGCAAGACACTGTCTCAAAAAAAAAAAAAAAAACTAAAAGAAAAGAAAAGTATAAACTTGTTCACTTCCCCCTCCTCTTTGTGCTATTATTGTTATGTATTTTACTATTATTAAATTTCACAATATGTTGTATTATTTTGGCTTTAAAGTATAATTATTCTTAAAGAAATTAAGAGAAAAAAATGTGATCTGGGCCAGGTGCAGTGGTTCATGCTTGTAATCCCAACACTTTGGAAGGCCAAGACAGGAGAATCACTTGAACTCAGAACTCAAGACCAATCAGGGCAAAATCTAAAGACCCCATGTCTACCAAAAGAAAAAAAAAATATATTAGCCATGTGTGGTGGCATCTGCCTCTGGTCCCAGCTACTCAGGAAGCTGAAGTAGGAGGATGACTTGAGTCCAAGAGGTTGAGGCTGCAGTGAGCTATGATCATGCCATTGCACCCCAGCCTGTGTGACAGAGCAAGATCCTGCCTCAAAAGAAAAAATAATGTAATCTATATGTATCCACATATTTACTACTTGTGGTGCTCTTTAATCCTTTATATAAATCCAAATTTCCACCTGTTATCATTTTCTTTTGACCCCAAGACCTTCTGTTAACATTTCTTTTAGTAAATATATGAAGAAAATAAATCACCTCAGCACTCTTTTTTCTGAAAAAAGAATCTTTATACTTTAAAGATATTCTATTGTGTTTTAACTTTATTTTTCTGATGAAAAATCATATATTACTCTTTATATAATATGTATTTTTCTCCAGCCATTTAAAAATTGTTCCCCTTAACTTTACGTTTTCACAATTGGATTATGATTTACCTACATGTGGCATTCTTTTAATTTATCTTTCTAGGAACCTCTGAGCCATTGGATCTTGGTATATTTCCACTATATTAGGGAATTTAAGCATCCTATTTCTTTAAAAAATATTCTACTTCATGCTCTCTCTCTCTCTCTTTCTTATCTCTGCCTCTCTCTTTTCTTCCTGGTATTCCAATCACACATATTTCAGTCAGCTTGCTATTGTCCTACAGGTCACTGCAGTTTGGTTAATATTTTCTCTCTTTTATTCTCTGTTCTTCAGTGTGAGTGATTTCTATTGACTTGTCTTCAAGTAGACTAATACCTTCTTTCAAAGTGTCTAATCAACTCTAATTTCCACTGAGTAATTTTTTTTCTTTTCTGATATTGTATTTTCAGTTCTAGAATTTCAACTTGGTTTTCTTACGATTTCTATTTCTCTTCTGGGCTTCTCTGTTTACCCATTCTCCTATCTTTTCTTTTAAAACCTTTAACATATTTAAAATAGCTGTTTTAAAATAATTGTCCTAGTCTTAATATCTGAGTCATCTGTGGGTCTTCTTCTCTTGTTTTGTGTTCAATTGATATTTCATATTTTTTCCTACTTATTTCAATGTTTAGTAATATTTTATTTTATCCTAGATATTTGGGAATGATACATATGGAGATTCCATATTCTTACTCTAAAGAATGTTGAGTTTGTACTTTCAGGCAGTTAAGTTACTGATGGTTTACATTAATTTTTTTTTTTTCTGAGATGAAGTCACACTCTGTGGCTCATGCTGAAGTACAGTGGGGCTCGCTGCACCTCCACCTCCTGAGTGCAAGCAATTCTCCTGTCTCAGACTCCCAAGTAGCTGGGACTACAGGCACCCACTACCATACCTGGCTAATTTTTGTATTTTTAGTAGAGATAGGGTTTCACCATGTTGATCAGGCTGATCTCAAACTTCTGACCTCAGGTGATCCACGAGCCTCAGCCTCCCAAATTGCTGGGATTACAGATGTGAGCCACTGTGCCCAGCTGGATTACGTTAATCTTAAATGTAGGCTTGTTTTAGGTTTTGTTATGGTGGATTTATTTACATCTTACTTTAAATTCTAGAGTGGAGTTCATAGTCCTGGGCTTACTCAGAAGGTATGGCCCTTCTGAGGTTTTAGTCTAAGATGTTTACCAGACCTTTATAACTTGGCAGATCCAAAACTTCAATTCTTTCCCCCAGTACTAGGCAGCTATTAATACTAACCTCTGCCTCCTGGCTGCTGCTTTCTGCTAGGCTTCTTGATTTCTCACTGTGCATTTGCATCTTCAAAGATTTTGGAGGATTTGAATGCAGTATATAACTATCCTATTAATATAAAAAGTAATAAATCATTAGTCAGGGTAGGTTAGGTTATTTTGTAATAAACAACCAGAAAATGTCACTTCTCAGTAGCCTAAAAGCAACAGAAGTTGCAGCTTGCCTTGAACTAGCACTCCAGCGGACAACAATGACAAATTCTAGACTCTGGGCTTAAGTTTATTTGAAAAAAATACAGCTATCAAACCAGCTCCTTGATTTCAGTCATATTATTACTTAAGTTAAAATAAAGTGAGTCAATTAAAACAAAAATATGAAGAAAATAAAATATAATCGATGCTTGAAAACAAGAGAAAATTTCTGAGGGTGATATATAAGTCATTGGTGTATGAAAAATAAGGGTATGGATTAGTCCCTTAAGTCCAAAACAAATTTACGTTAAAAAAAAGTTCATGTGAGATAGCCACTTGAACAATGACATAAATGAGCAATTAATCTTATTTTTTGCCATTAAAAATTTACTATGTTTTTGGTGGTGCATTATTAAGGAGGTGTGATCTTATAAAAAGATTGAGTATATTCATAAACGTTGGAGAATAATAGAGTTATTATTTAAACTATCGTAACTTGATGCTTTAACTAATACTGCCATTAAATTTTCCAGGACTTGAGGCAAGTTGAAACCTTGGATAAGATACTTTGCATTTCTGATTCAAAAAGTACCTCTGTACTTTGAATTTCTTAGTGTCTGATTTAAAGTTTGTAGAATAAGCCATTATTTTAATGTATTTTGAGATTGTGCAATAGTGGGTAAAAAGAATTAGGGTTCTTCAGCAAGCTTATATAATTTTGACTTAGGGCATGGATAGTTCATTTCTTTTCAGCTCCTCTTTCTGCTATTTTTTAAGTGGCATCTCCATGAAAGATTGAGGAAAGATGGCAAAGATCCACATGCCGCTATTGTTTAAATGCAAATCCATGACAACCTGAATCTAAAATGAATGTTCAAGTCAGTGTTAATGAATCGGTACATTCATAATTGGAAAATAAGCCTTTTTCTCCCTCCCCCTGACTTGCCGATACCTCTCATTAGCTAGTGGTTCTGAGAATGCCTGTGATAAGCATCTGAAGGTAAAGTTGGATGGAGAAATATTCTAATCCTATTGATAGGAGAAGAAAGGGAAAAGGAGCTGGGATTTTTCACCCAATTTATGGAATTTTAATTAAAGTGAGACTTTGTTGTGCTGTTTACAAGTAGGAGGAATACACAGGCAGCTGCATTGTACATACAGAGCAGCTATAAATAGAAGAATTAATATAGAAAAGATTAAAAAGCTATGTGGATAATGGGTGTCTGTTACCTCCTGGAACACTATTACGTTTTTATTGAAGAATGCCAGTCTGCGTACTGGCCTTTTTGAAACTAAATTTTCTAAGCAAGAAAGATTGGAACCAGAATTCTGGGCCTGGGAACTTATAAGAGAATCTCCCTTTTAATTCTCACACATAATTCTCTAAGCACGATTTACAATTATATCTAGTTACGTAACTTTTTATTTAAAAACTCTTTTCACCGACTGGTAAAGCTACAACTCATCTGTTGTGTTCACTGCTGTAAGCCACTGGCATAGGGCCTGTCACAGTGTAGGTCCTCACAAATATTTATGGAATAAGCAAAATAATAATTTTTGAAGATATTGACTATGAAAAAGTAGTGTGAATAATTGTTTGTTGTAGCAAAAAATATGTAAGGAACAAATAAAAACCTCAACATGTTAATGACAAATGAGAAAAAAGGATGAAGTAATTCATACGCCCACTTTTTCTAATGAAAATGCTAACAGATGAAATCCCTAAGGGCGGGACCTGGAGTTCTCATGTCCAGATGAGGATAGTAGATGCTGCTCTGAGCTGGAGTTTTGGAGTTAGCTCACCTAACAAAACGTAGGACCTCAAAGAGCTTCCTCTGTTTTGAAAAGGGGACGAACAAAAATTCTGCTCACTGACCTAGGGAAAGTATCAAAAATACTTGTTGCCATTCCAGAGTCTTGGATACACAGAAATGCTTCCACTTTTAAGAAATCATCTCCAAGGAAACTAATTCCAAGTTCTTATGTGTAGGGAAGAAATTATATAGACCTATAGAAATATAGAGAGATGAACAAGAAAGTTGGCCCAGGATCATTTAAATTTATAGAGTCTACATGAAAGAAAATAACAGTGGGTTCACAATAAGAAAAAAAGATGAGCTGAAAATGAGCTAACAACAACAAAATCACAGTTGTAGAGAAAATGGGAAAATTGAAAGAGAGATCTGAGCAAATCTCCCATAATGCAGCAGATAGAGATAAATAGATAGTAAAATACATGCAGGACAGAAAGAGGAGATCCAACACATGTGTAATAAGAGTTCCAGGAGAAGAAACCAGAGAATGTTTATTAATTCACTGAACTTTTGGTGTGTCAAGCCCTGAGGCTTGTGCCTCTTAAGTGTTATTTCATTGTATCCTCCTGTAAACCTCACTGGTGGTGATTTTTACCTTTATTTTACAAGTGAATAAACTGAGGTTCAGAGAATGACATGGTAAGTACATACATACAGCTGGTAAGTACCATTGATGGATTTCAAATCCAGGTCTTTCTAACTCCAATGCCCATGCTACATTACTTCAGGACTCATGATTAGTCCCAGAAGACTGGAGAGCTATCACAGG
Organism: Cacajao melanocephalus; assembly: GCA_963573385.1. Classification (NCBI taxonomy): domain Eukaryota; kingdom Metazoa; phylum Chordata; class Mammalia; order Primates; family Pitheciidae; genus Cacajao; species Cacajao melanocephalus. The sequence goes on from CAUYLG010008874.1 coordinate 132,685, forward strand.
GAAGTTATTCTTTTATGCCATGTCAACAAGTTAGAACACATTCGATAAGAAAGAGGGAAGCTCTTTCCCTTGTTCTTCCTTTTCTACCCTTCTATCCTCCTCTCAAATTCCAAGCACCATATTGCTTGCTGCCTCCTCATGTCACCACGGCAATGACCACATATTCTTGACTCTGTCCTGGAAGATGGTGATAGATCTTCACATTGTTCAGTGAGAATATCTACAAGACAAGAAAACTCTCTGCTAATGCTGATTGCTTCTCCTCTTATAACTTTAAGGCATGTATTGTTAGAGTCCCTTTTTAAAAGACTTATTTTCTTCCCTGCAGGGATGAGAATGGAGATACTAGAATCTTTTCCTGCTACATATTTAACACAAACGTTGAAGAACAAACAGGCATTTGTTAACAGAGTCTATTTTATTTATTAGTCTTAGTGTGTTTTGCAGTGCTGTAACAGAATACCACAGACTGGATAATTTATGAAGAAAAGAAATTTATTTCTTACCTTTCTAAAAGCTCGGAAGTTCAAGGTCAAGGGGCTTGCATCTGGTGAGGGCTTTCTTGTTGATTTTGGCCGGGTACAGTGGCTCATGCCTGTAATCCCAGCACTTTGGGAGGCCAAGGCAGGAGGATCTCTTGAGCACAGGAGTTCAATACCCGCCTGACCAACATAGGGAAACTCCATCTTTACAAAATGTTTTTTAAATTAGTCAAGCATGGTGGCACATGCCTGGTAGTCCCAGCTACTCAGAAATCTGAGGCTGCAGGATTTCTTGAGCTTGAGAGATCGAGGCTGCAGTGAGCCATGATCATGCCACTGCACTCTAGCCTAGATGACTAAAAAAAAAAAAGTGTTGTTTTAAAACAAATATGGCAAATCTTGATATATGAAAACATATATCTGAAATAATATTAAGTGGAAAAAACAGGACACAAAATAAAATGCATTTACTGATTACAATGTTATAAAATGCATAAAAGCCTTTTTATGAGGTTAGAAGAAAATACAGAGGTACTAATGGTTGAATTTTTAAATATTTATGGTTTTTTTTTTGCTGAAAAGTTAATATACACATTTGTAGGAAAAAAATAAAATACTTCCAACTTGAGATAATCTGTATAACCAGTTACTAAGAAAAAATTATTTACAACTTTTCTTTGACTCATAATAAAAAATGTTAACTCAGTTTTGTTCTCAAGACATGGAAATGTTAATTGTTTGTTTTCAAATGGAAACCACCACACAGAGCATATTTTCTGAATTTACAGAATGAACTTCATTTAAAGTGTGATGCATTTAAGAGAAAATATTATCTAAATCTTTGCTACAGACCAGCATATCCAGATACAATTTACTGAAACCTCGTGATAACTCAGAATTATATAGCCCAGCGTTTTTATAATAAAACCCTGTATAATGGAATTTTTAAAAATACTGAATCTAGTAAAAAATTCCAGTGTTTATTTCAGAACTTTGTGAAGATCTAAACCATGTGATAGGGAATTCTGGGGGTTCTAAAGATCCCTCCAAGACTGCAGTGCAAAAAAAAAATTGTTTTTCTTTCAAATATTTTTAATTAGCTAATAGTTACAAAGTGTTCAACAATGGGAACTGACTCAGCAATCTTTCAGTAAACTTTATTTGGAATGGCTTCAGTAAATGTTGCGTTCATGGCACATTTCAAAATTTATACATGTAGATGTTTTCACAGATTGCAAGGGACAGGTAGAATTCATTTAATAGTTAAACTCTATCTCATGTAAATTATTGATTAGCTTTAATCTAGATACACATATAGATTGATTCATATTTGCAGTCATTGTGTACATACTTTTCCTATTACATGTGCATAGCCATGTGTCATCATGTTTAATGACTGTCTATTGTCAAACTTTGTTGGAAGACAGAAAATATTTTATTAGCTGTGAAAGGCTACACTGTTACCAGCCTGGAGACCAAACACCAACTAGATTGCTTCCAAATGTGTTTACTTATCACATTCCAATTTTTCAACATTTTCTTCATTTCCAATTTTTCATTTATTTAGGGGCTTGTTAAATATACCTTTACACAAATTGCCCTTCTTTTAGACTATTTCCTTATAAGAGATTCAGTAAAAGTGAGATGGAAATTCAAGCAATATTGACCGCCTACTACTTGGCAGTTCTGTGTGTTTTTACATGCATTATCTTGAAAACAGACCAATTATTTACATATTGGTCTATTCTTTTCAGTGACTTTTTATCTGAATATAGATTTACTATTCATATAATGTGTACCCTGGTTTGTTTTCATAGAACTTGGATACCTTAAACATTTTCAAATTACAGTAATAGGATCTTTTATAACAGCAGTTTTTGGTGAATCAAGGATTCTCTGCATTTTTTCTATTAGTCTCAGTACCACTCTTTCTATTTTTCAGCAGTTCTGAGTAGAGTCCCTGCTGGCACCTGTTCAGGAAAGTACAAGAATTTCTCCATCAGAGGATATATAAAATATCCAGAGTCTTATCATCAGCCTAAAGGTCACTCAGCTTCCACCACTTGCCCCACTTGCCAATTTGTATTCCAAAAAGGAGGGAATTCTGTCCATCAGGGTCAATGCTTTACCTTTTCTACCAGTGCCAACAAGCCTGTCTTTTAACGACTTACTTTTCTCTCTAAGTCTGCATTTTATGTTGGTCAAGGTGAGGCTGAAGGAGAAACACATGGAAGGAAGATAAATGATAAGGTGGTTAGGTGGAATTCTACACCCCAGAAATCCACGAAGTCCGCACTGAGATCTTCAAATATTTATACTGCAAAGCCTCTTTATGCAAACAATCATCTCAGATTTGAGGGTTGCTCTAAGGTTGGCAAAATTACTTTGACATTCTGTCTTGCTCTTGGCAGATGTATATACATAGAAAGAAGTCATTATTTTAATCTTTCTGGAAACAGCTCCGGAGAGGATGGAGCCATCAAAATTCTAAGGCAGTAAGCAATCTAATAGCTAAAAATTCTAAATCATGTTTCTTTCTGGGTTTTTTTGTTTTTGTTTTTGAGACAGGGTCTCACGATGTTGCCCAGGCACTCCAGCCTGGGCAACATAGTGGTCACAGAGCATTATAGCCTTCAGCTCCTGGTCTCAAACTATTCTCCTGCCCAAACCGCTCAAGTAGCTAGGCATGTGCTACCATGCCCAAATTCATATTTCTTTAAAAAAGCACATAAATATAGATCCAATCTTTAAGGAGTAGTAATGTTAATTATAGTCAAACCATTAAAAAATCAATACTATTAATAAAATGTATCCATTTGTAATACAAATAAATTCTTTTGTATCAATATATACTTTTACCAAACTTCTTTCTTTACTTCCCTGACATACCATTCCTGGAACTTATATGATACTTAATTTTCAACTAAAATATTTTTCTTAAGGGAAATGTAAACCTCATTATATTCATTACCTTTAAAGGCTCAATTTTGGCCGGGTGCCGTGGCTCACGCCTGTAATCCCAGAACTTTGGGAGGCCAAAGCAGGTGGATCACAAGGTCGGTAGTTCAACACCAGCCTGGCCAACATGGTGAAACTACTAAAAATGCAAAAATTAGCTGGGTGTGGTGGCATGTGTGCCTGTAGTCCCAGCTGCTTGGGAGGCTAAGGCAGGAAAATTGCTTGAACTCAGGAGGCGGAAGTTGCAGTGAGCCAAGATCGCGCCACTGCACTTCAGCCTGGACGATAGAGCAAGACTGTCTCAAAAAAAAAAAAAAAAGACTCAGTTTCCAGGAACACATGATATTTTATTCTGTATCCTTTCTCCTAATATATTATGTTTATTTTATTGATTATTTGTATAACGTTAAATAATATTTAAAATTCTACTTTTTTATCATCAATCAGTATCCTGACTTGACTCTATGTACGATGAGAAATGAATTCTATCCTTTTCTTCAAATTCCTCCCTGACTTCACTTTCTGCCTTCTGTCAGTTATACTTTTACACTATAATATTAACATTTATTCTGTTTTGCATCCACAACTGACCCACGTCTTGTCTGAAGGCTGACTCTTAAAGTTAAAAACTAATATATGCAATGTTAATATTTACACCTATGTAAATATTTTTTTCACATTGGTTCAAGAAATGTGCTAAGATTACATCTTTTTCTTTACTTGGTCATTATCTGACCCTCTGGCCACTTAAAAGAGAATATGCTTTACTAAAAGTATTCAATGAACTTTGTTTTATTACACTATTATTTTATTTTTGTTTCATATTTCAACATAACTTTATTGTACATTGTTTTTCCTTGAGTTTCTAATCACCACCCTTTTTTTCTCATTCATCTATATATATAAATGAAATATAATATTCCAGGTGAAGCCACATGACTGGTCCCTGTGAATGGAATGTGAGTGGGAAGTGAGAAGTAGAGTGGGAAGTATTATATATAAAATATATATATATATATATATAATATGTTTATATAATTTATCAGATTCTCAAGTTGTCCTGTTCTTTCAATCACATTCACAGTTTCCAGTATCCCATGCCTTCCTCTTCCTTGCTTCACTGAGTATAGTCGTAATACTCTTGTAGTAGCACTAATTTCTTATGTACTCATTTCCTCAAACTTTCTCTATTTGACCCCTGCATTTGCTCCATTTTCAAGCCCATAGCTATGACACTGGCATTCCACTATCCATCTTCAATCATGATGTGACCCTGAGTATGAGAGCAAAATGTTAGGATGGTAGAATAGAAATATAAGTGCATAGATCCAAAATGATAGGGTATAAACAGCAAATCAGTCCTACTCTGCCTGCCTCTGAATTTCTTTTATGTGGAAAAGCAACAAATTTCTGTCTTGTCTAAATAACTGTTACTTTTTCTGTCTATTACATGCAATAAGCCTAAACCTAACTGATATGGATTTAGTCTCTGATATCCCATGTCTTCCTCTTCCTTGCTTTTCTGAGTATAGTCTTAATATTCTCTTCTAGTAGCACTCATCATTTGTTTTATATCCATTTCCTAAAACTTTGTATATTTGGAGAATTTCTTATTTTATGAATCTTGATTAAGAAAAAGAGACAACCTCACTCTGTAAAAGCTGAAAATGCCAGATAGTTGCAGCTAAGTCATACATGTTTCCTAGGACATCATAGCTAACTGCACCCAGAAGGTCAAAGAGGAAGAAAGAATGTGAAAAAGACCCAGTCTGATTCTGAAAAGCCTTGCTCTGAAAGGGAAACACATCACTTCACACTTTCATTCCATTTGCAGGGACTAGTCATATGGCTTCACCTGGAAAAAGGAGTGGCTGAGAAATGCAGTTCATAATGAAAAAGCACCAGGCCCCAGACTGGCTAATTTCTGTAATACCCTTTACTAAATTCTTCACTCTTCTTGTATTTCCATATTAAGTTTTTATATATACCAGTATCAGTTCTGGACTACATATTTAGTTGACTTTCTCTCTCTCTCTCTTTTTTTTTTTTTTTTCTGAGACAGAATCTGGCTGTGTCACCCAGGCTGGAGTGCAATGGCACAATCTTGGTTCACAGCACCCTCCACCACCAGAATTCAAGCGATTCTCCTGCCTCGGCCTCCTGAGTAGCTGGGATTATAGGCACCCACCACCACACCTGGCTAATTTTTGTATTTTTTAGTACAGATGGGGTTTTTCCATGTTGGCTGGGCTGCTCTCGAACTCCTGACCTCAAGTGATTCACCTGCCTTGACCTCCCAAAGTTCTGGGATAATAGGCGTGAGCCACCATGCCTGGCTGACTTTCACTCATTCTTAAATCAGTACCACACTGCTTTAATTATTTCATTTTAACTATTAGTAGGGAATTTCTCACTTAATAGTCATCTATGTCAATAACTGGTTATTCTTTCCTTTCTCCAGACAAATTCTCAAATTATTTCGTTAAGTTCTTAAAGTGTACGATTGAAATTTCAATTAAAATTTTGGTTCCATATGAAGTTTAAGGTGGTTTTTTCCAATTCTGTGAAGAGGGTCACAGGTAGCTTGTTGGGGATAACGTTGAATCTATAAATTATTTGGGCAGTATGGCCATTTTCACAATATTGATTCTTCCTAACCATGAGCATGGAATGTTTCTTCATCTGTTTTTGTCCTCTCTTATTTCCTCGAGCATTAGTTTGTAGTTCTCCTTGAAGAGGTCCTTTACATCCTCTGTTAGTTGTATTCCTAGGTGTTTTATTCTCTTTGTAGCAATTGTGAATGGCAGTTGGTTCTTGATTTGGCTCTCTTTAAGTCTGTTATTGGTGTATAGGAATGCTTGTGATTTCTGCACATTGATTTTGTATCCTGAGACTTTACTGAAGTTGCTTATCAATTTCAGAAGATTTTGGGCTAAGATGATGGGGTCTTCTAAATATCTATCATGTCATCTGCAAATAGAGAAAATTTGACTTCCTCCTTTCCTAATTGAATACCCTTTATTTCTTTTTCTTGCCTAATTGCCCTGGCTAGAACTTCCAATATTATATTGAATAGGAATGGTGAGAGAGGGCGTCCTTGTCTAGTGCCAGATTTCAAGGGGAATGCTTCCAGTTTTTGCCCATTCAGTATGATATTGGCTGTGGGTTTGTCATAAATAGCTTTTATTATTTTGAGATACATTCCGTCAATACCTTGTTTATTGAGAATTTTTAGCATAAAGGGCTGTTGAATTTTGTCGAAGGCCTTCTCTGCATCTATTGAGATAATTGTGATTTTTGTCTTTGGTTCTGTTTATGTGGTGGATTACCTTTATAGACTTGCATATGTTGAATCAGCCTTGCATCCCCAGGATGAAGCCTCCTTGGTTGTGATGGATGAGCTTTTTGATGTGCTGTTGCAATTGGTTTGCCAGTATTTTATTGAAGATTTTTGCATCTACGTTCTCATGGATATTGGCCTGAAGTTTTCTTTTCTTGTTGAGTTTCTGCCACGTTTTGGTATCAGAATGATGTTGGTCTCATAAAATGATTTGGGAAGAATTCTCTCCTTTTGGATTGTTTGGAATAGTTTCAGAAGGAGTGGTACCAGCTCCTCTTTGTATGTCTGGTAGAATTCAGCTGTGAACCCATCTGGACCTGGGCTTTTTTTGGTTGGTAGGCTATTAATTGCTGCCTCAACTTCAGCCCTTGTTATTGGTCTATTCAGGGTTTCAAATCTTTCCTGGTTTAGGCTTGGGAGGATGCAAGTGTCCAGTAATTTATCCATTTCTTTCAGGTTTACTGGTTTATGTGCATAGAGTTGTTTGTAGCAATCTCTGATGGTGGTTTGTATTTCTGTGGAATCTGTGGTGATATCCCCTTTATTGTTTTTTTATTGCATCTATTTGATTCTTCTCTCTTTTCTTTTTTACTAATCTGGCTAGTGGTCTATTTTGCTGATCTTTTCAAAAAACGAGCTCCTGGATTTATTGATTTTTTGAAGGGTTTTTTGTCCCTGTCTCCTTCAGTTCTGCTCTGATCTTAGTTATTTCTTGTCTTCTGCTAGGCTTTGAGTTTTTTTGATCTTGCTCCTCTAGCTCCTTCAATTTTGATGATAGGGCGTTGATTTTAGATCTTTCCTTGCTTCTCATGTGGGCATTTATTGCTATATATTTTCCTCTAGACATTGTTTTAAATGTGTCCCAGAGATTCTGGTATGTTGTATCTTCGTTCTCGTTGGTTTCAAAGAACATCTTTATTTCTGCCTTCATTTCATTGTTTATCCAGGCAACATTCAAGAACCTGTTCAGTTTCCATGAAGCTGTGCGGTTCTGAGTTAGTTTCTGAATTCTGAGTTCTAACTTGATTGCACTGTGGTCTGAGAGACTGTTATGATTTCTGTTCCTTTGCATTTGCTGAGGAGTGATTTACTTCCAATTATGTGGTCAGTTTTAGAGTAGGTGTGATGTGGTGTTGAGAAGAATGTATAGAATGCGGATTTGGGGTGGAGAGTTCTGTAAATGTCTATTAGGTTTGCTTGGTCCAGGTCTGAGTTCAAGTCCTGAATATCCTTGTTAATTTTCTGTCTCGTGATCTGTCTAATATTGACAGTGGAGTGTTAAAGTCTCCCACTATTATTGTGTGGAAGTCTAACTCTCTTTGTAAGTCACTAAGAACTTGCTTTATGTATCTGGGTGCTCCTGTATTGGGTGCACATATGTTTAGGATCATTAGCTCTTCTTGTTGCATTGATCCTTTCACCATTAGGTAATGTCCTTCTTTGTCTCTTTTGATCTTTGTTGGTTTAAAGTCTATTTTATCAGGTACTAGGATTGCAACTCCTGCCTTTTTTTGCTCTCCATTTACTTGGTAAATCTTCCTCCATCTCTTTATTTTGAGCCTATGTGTGTTCTTGCGTGTGAGATGGGTTTCCTGGATACAGCACACTGATGGGTCTTGGCTTTTTGTCCATTTTGCCAGTCTGTATCTTTTGATTGGGGCATTTAGTCCATTTACATTTAAGGTTAATATTGTTATGTGTGAATTTGATCCTGCCATTTTGATGCTAGCTGGTTGTTTTGCCCGTTAGTTGATGCAGCTTCTTCATTATGTCGTTCTTTACCATTTGGTATGTTTTTGGAGTGGCTGGTACTGGTTGTTCCTTTCTATGTTTAGTGCTTCTTTCAGGAGCTCTTGTAAAGCAGGCCTGGCAGTGATGAAATCTCTGAGTAATTGCTTGTTCATGAAGGATTTTATTTCTCCTTCTCTTATGAAACTTAGTCTGGCTGGATATGAAATTCTAGGTTGAAAGTTCTTTTCTTTAACAATGCTGAATATTGGCCCCCACTCTCTTCTGGCTTGTAGAGTTTCTGCTGAGAGATCCACTGTGAGTCTGATGGGCTTCCCTTTGTTTATAACCCAATCTTTCTCTCTGGCTGCCTTTAGCATTTTCTCCTTGATTTCAACCCTGGTGAATCTGATGATTATGTGCCTTGTGGTTGCTCTTCTTGAGGAATATCTTTGTGGTATTCCTGGACTTGAATATTGGCTTGCCTTGCTAGGTTGCAGAAGTTTTCCTGGATAATATCCTGAAGAGTGTTTTTCAGCTTGGATTCATTCTCTCTGTCACGTTCAGGTATACCTATCAAATGTAGATTAGGTCTTTTCACATAGTCCCATATTTCTTGGAGGCTTTGTTCATTTCTTTTCACTCTTTTTTCTCTAATCTTGCCTTCTCATTTTATTTCATTGAGTTGATCTTCAACCTCTGATATCCTTTCTTCTGCTTGGTCAATTCAGCTATTGAAACTTGTGTATGCTTCACGAAGTTCTCATGTTGTGTTTTTCAGCTCCATCAATTCATTTATATTCCTCTCTATGCTGTTTAGTCTCATTAGCATTTCATCAAACCTTTTTTCAAGGTTCTTAGTTTATTTGCATTGGGTTAGTACATGTTCTTTTAGCTCAGAGAAGTTTCTTATTACCCACCTTCTGAAGCCTGTTTCTGTCAATTCATCACACTCATTCTCCATCCAGGCTTTTTCCCTTGCTGGTGAAGAGTTGTGATCCCTTGGAGGAGGAGAGGCATTCTGGTTTTGGGTGGTTTCATCCTCTTTGCGCTGGTTTCTTCCCATCTTTGTGGATTTATTTACCTGTAGTCCTTGTAGTTGGTGACTTTCAGATGGGGTCTCTGAGTGGACATCCTATTTGTTGATGATAAAATTATTTCTTTCTGTTTCTTAGTTTTCCTTCTAACCATCAGGCCTCTCTGCTGTAGGACTTCTGAGGTCAACTCCAGGCCCTGCTTGCCTGGGGATCACCTGCAGCAGCTGCAGAACAGTAAGGGTTGCTGCCAGTTTCTTCTTCTGCTATCTTTGTCCCAGAAGGATACCTGCCAGATGTCAGTCTGAGCTCTCCTTTATGAGGTGACTCTTTGGATATTTGGGGGTTGGGGAGCTGCTTGAGGAGACAGTCTGTCCTTTATAGGAGCTCAAGTGCTGAGCTGTGAGCTCTGTTTTTCCGTTCAGAGCTGCTGGGCAGGTACATTTAAGTCTGCGGCAGCAGGACTCATAACAGCCTTTTTTCCCCCAGGTGCTCAGTCCCGGGAAGGTAGGGCTTTGTTTATAAGTTTCTGTCATGCTGCTGCCTTTTTTCAGGTATGCCCTGTCCAGCGAGGAGGCAGCCTAGTCACAGTCTGCCACCAGAGGCATTGCTGAGCTGCTGTGGGCTCCACCCAGCTGCCATGTGAACTTCCCTGCGATCCTGTTTATAGGGGTATAGTTAGAATTGCCTTGCCAATGGTAGCCTGCCTCTGTAATGGTGGACTCTCTCTGTAATGGCAGACTGCCTCAGCAATGGCAGACCGCCTCAGCAATTGCGGACAACCTTAGTAGTGGTGGACTGCCTCGGTAATGGCAGATGCCCCTCCCCCACAGAGCTGGACCATCCCGGGTTCAGCTGTGCTTGGTGTGAAACTCTCAATCCAGAGCATTTCAGATTGCTGGTCCTTGTGGGGGTGGGACCGGCCGAGCCTGATCACCTGGCTCCCTGCCTCAGACCCCTTTTTTTTCAGTTGAATGGGTGACTCTGTCTCCCAGGCGCTCCAGTCACCAGTTGAAATGGCTACCGGATTTGTGTGAGTTCTTGTGCAGAGACCCACTGTGCCAGCTGAAACAGCTGCACTGGAGACTTGTGGTGCTTTTTTGCCTGGGAATCTCCTGGCCTGGCTCACTGTTTCAGTCACCTTTTTTTCAGTTGAATGGACGACTCTGTCTCCCAGGCATTCCAGTCGCCAGTTCAAAAGGCACCCGGATTTGTGTGAGATTTTGTGCGGAGACCTGCTCCACTGGCTGAAACAGCAGCACTGGAGACTTGTGGAGCTTTTCCGCCTGGGAATCTCCTGGCCTGGCTCTCTGTTTCAGTCCCCTTTTTATCAGTTGAACAGGCAACTGTCTCCCAGGTGCTCCAGTCGCCAGCTGAAATGGCACCCGGACCTGTGTGAATTTTTTTGCGGAGACCCGCCGTGCTGGCTGAAACAGCCGCACTGGGGACCCGTGGAGCTCCTCCACCCAGGAATCTCCTGGTCTGTGGGCAATAAAAATCCGTCTGGAAATGCAGGGACCACTCACCCTTCGTGGTCTCACTGGGAGCTGCAATCTAATTTGGCCATCTTGGATCCCTGCCACTAATTCTCTTAAGTTCTCTGAGTCACAGAGAAAGAGCCTGAAATGACATTTCTTATCATCCCTTTCTCCATATGGAGCATATGAGAGTCAGCCAACAAGAGGGACTCAGGTGAGATTTGGGTCATGGATGAGAAAGAAAGAGGACCATTCTCTGACAGTGACAGCAAAGAGACAATGGGTGAACCACAGATGCAAGTTACAGGAGAAGAACACCTGAAAGCCACCAGCTCCGTGCACTGATAAGCTTCCCTGGGCCTGTGCATTCCTAGCTCTCCAAAGTGTATGACAATCTCTAATTCCCTGGACCAAAAGTACATCCTACTTTTAATACCTAGACGTGCTTCCGTTTTCTTAATTGACTCCTCTGTATCAGTAGAGGAATATGAAATGCCCTTTGGAAACAATGGAGGCAAAGTAATTTTCAGAAATAACAGACCCAGTAGTCCTGGGTTATAAAATATGAAAATAAGACTACTTATATCACAAGGGACTTGTGTCAAATATCTAGCAAAATTCTTATTTGATAAGTGAAAAAGATTTTAAGATAATCTATACCACTAATTCATATTTTTGTCTTGAATTTATGTCTCTCATAAATTTTGAGGTAAAACATTTCCAAAGTCTTTGTAAGATGGTGTCGCTTATATCACACTTCTCATCTACTGCTCAAGAAAAATACTTGTGAATTTTCCAATTTTAGGTCAATTAGTCTTTGTTATTATTTAAAAAGTCTTGCCTCTATGGGCATTTTTTTTGTTAGTCTTTGTTATTATTAGTCTTTGTTATTATTTTAAAAATCTTGCCTTAATCGAAGATTTTTCATGTTTCCTATACATTTAATCTCGTTAGTTTTTTTTTTGCCACATTTTCCAACAAAACTTTCTATAACTGAATAATTTATTTTATGTTCTCTCCAACTAAAAAATTTTTTGTGTATGCAATAATCCAAGTTTTATATCTGTCAGTCACAAGCTCAGATCCTGTTAAAAATTGTTTAGTTTTTCGTTGTTGGATGTTTAATTCTGGCTCCCGGTGACTAACTTGGTCTATTCTGTTTTTGATTGTTGAGAGAAAGCTTTTTGTCAAGCACCCTAGGTAACTGCTGAAAATGTCTCTTCATATAGTACACTCCGTTATCTTTCCAATTATTTTACACAACAAACAAGGTGGGGTTTTCAAATTTTATTTTGTTTTGCTGTACTGTGGCATATTATAATGACTATTAGTCATGAAATTTGCAGCATATCTCCTGCCCATCTATAGTTTAGCTTAATCATCTCCATTCAATTCTGCATCAGCGTAATGCTTTCACTTCAAAATTAAAAACTTGTCTATGCTTATTTTAAGCTAAAAATAATTTAATTGTGTTATAAATAAAATAATAATTAGCATTTAACTTTAATTATCAGTTACAATATAGATAGGTGTAACTATAACTCATGCTGTCTACATAAAATATTCAAATAAAGATATTATGTCCTGATTAAAAAATTATTCAAACTAAATCAATCCACTGACACTGACTAGAGCAGTGATGCATTTATACGTAATGCTGAAAATAATCTATGTGGCAACACATTTGCAGTCCAATGCAGGTGCAACTTTATTTTATATATAAATTTTCTTCTTCTTCTTTTTTCTTTTTTTAAGAGATGGGATTCCACCATGTTGCTCAGGCTGGTCTTGAACTCCTGGGCCAATTATCCTCCAGCATTAGCCTCCCAAAGTGCTAGGATTACAAGGGTGAGCCATCATGCCTGGCCCAGATGCTTCTCAACTTACAATGGGGTTACATCCTGATAAATCCATTGTAAGGTAAAATATTGAAAGTCTCACATGCACTCAATAAACCTAACTTACTGGTCATTATGGCTTGGCAACACAGTACACTGTGTTGCAGCTCACTGCCGCCACTGAGCCACGTAAGAAGGTATCACACGGCTTTCTACTGCATGCACAGAACTTTCATATCATCATCAAGTCAAGAAATCCTAAGTGAAACCATCATAAGTCAGGAATGATTTGTAATATTGTAAGTGATGCAACAGTTAGAGGTAAATGTATTTCTACCAAAACTGTAAAGTTGTGTTTCATGGTAAAATATTTTACACTGTTTCAAAATTTAAATTAAAACGAATGATAACTGAACAAAATTTAAAATTTAGTTTCTCAGATGTACCCCTGTATATTAAGTGCTCAGGAGCCACATGTGGATAATAGCTACCCTATTGAATACTGTAGTTTCTAGAAAATACTCAAACATAGTAAAATAGAAAGCATTTTAAATAGAATGATAGTGAAAACAGAATATTTTAAAATATGGGCCAGGCATGGTGGCTCATGTCCGTAATCCCAGCACTTTGGGAGGCTGAAGCAGGAGGATTGCTTGAGCTCAGGAGTTTGAGGCCAGCCTGGGCAACAAAGTGGGACCCTATCTCTACAAAAACTGAAAAATTAAGCTGGTTGTTGTGGCTCATGCCTGTGGTCCTGGGTACACAGGAAGTTGAAGTGGAGGAATTGCTTGAGCCCACGAGGTTGAGGCTTCCATGAGCTATGATCATGCCACTCTACTCCAGCCTGGGCAACAGAGCAAGATTCTCAAAAAAAAAAAAAAAAAAAAGGTAACAATGTGTGAGATAGATAAACATGCACAGAAGGACATTTTATAGCTTTATATTTATCTGTTTGAAAAGAATTTTTAATAGGGTACAGGATATTGTATATGTTGTAGGAGATTTGGATATTGTATCTTCTGCAGAATATTGAGTTTGTTCTAATAGGCCCTTAAATTACTGGCAGATCACTTTTGCCTTGGGAAGGCTTGATTTTAGACATCATTAGCAAGGGTTTGCTTTAATTTTGTTCTTCCTTCTAGGGCAAGTCTCTTAGTTCTGAGATGCCATACTTACTCCTAAAATATGACCCTTTTTAATTTCAGTGCAAATGTACAAGTTTACCAAGGTCTTCTAACTCGATGGACTGGAACTTGCAATTCTCTTTGCTACTGTGGGCAACTGCTGACATCTCTGATCAGCTCTTTCAGCCTCCACGGAAGTTTTCCTGGGATCCTCTGGAGAGTGCCCTGTGCTTGTCCAGTTCAGGGTCAGTCAAGGATGTGAAGAGAGAAATGCAGAGCTTTTGGTACCCAACCCTCTAAATCCCCACCACTCCATTTCCCCACTCTGTAGCTCTTTTATTTTGTGGAGCTCCCCTGTAAATTTTTACCTGCTCTGGTTGTCCCGAACTCCACCCTTCCTCCCCCCCAGGACACTGTGAACATCTGGTGAGTGCTATTCCTGCATCCAAACGACTGGATAGTGCCTTAATGTGAAAAGCCACATCAAGATGAGACCAGTGTGGTCCCCTCATCTTAGGGGTCAAGTTCTCTGTGGCAGTGTCTACCTGTGTTTGGCCATTTCCCATGCCTTCAAAGTGATTTTCTTAGTATTATTATTTTGCATTTTCTATACACTTTATAAATGTTATCACGAAAAGGTTAGAGGCTGGAACCTTTCTGTGACACTCCACAGCTGCTTTGATCCACCAAGGAGGAAAAACCCCCTACTGACTGAGGTCAAATTCTCCAAATTCCTGTTTTTCATCCTTCACTTTAGTGTAGAGATATTTTCAACAAACTCTAAAAGCTGCTATTATCACAGCTTTCGTCAAGACAACCCTCTCTCATCACCATCACCCTCACCACTGATTTCTTACTGGTTGGTAGACTAGAGTTTCTAGAACATACCCACACCTGCCTTCTGAGGCTCTTCTGAGGCTGAAAGAGTAAGAGCTATGCAGAGACATCTGTTCCTCTTCCTGAAATGTCATGGGAGACATCTTTCCTTGTACTTAGTAATAAAAGAGAGAAAACAGCATATTCAAGGTAATTAAAAACAACCTTTAATAAATGACATGCTTTGCCAGTTAGTCACTGAATGGATCTCATTTGGTCAAATGCTTGTATTTTCTATGATGACATTAATTAAGCTAATAGAGTTAAAATAATAACATCAAAATTTACAAAATTATCTCCCATCTGAATGAAAATGCAAATGATTCTAAGTTTTACTTCAGTAGCTCTGGAGTATCAAGTCTGTTCACTTAGAAACAAAATGGCCTTGATTAACTTATACTTGAACTATTTACCACTTCCCTCAAACTCAACATAAACGTTAAGACATTGCCAACTAGAATACCAATAGGTTTCTTTTTGGGAAATTACACAATGATTTTAACTTTCACATAGAAGAAAAAATGCCTGAGAATAACAAGGTGAATATAAAAATGAAGACTGAGGAGAAAATTGGCTCCCATATTATAGTTAAAGCCACTGTAATCAAATCAATATTTTATTTACATAGGAGTAGAAAAGTAGAAGACATGAACAGAAATGAAAATTCTGACACAAATTTTGAGTGTGAATGAGAACTGAATGTATGATAAATGTTGCACTTTTAGTCTAATGGGAAATTGATCACTTATTTAATAAATGGTTGTGGCACAAAGGCTATCTTAAGTATACACCAAATAACTCTGTGCTCTGCTTTGAGACACTTTTCTGAATCTCTTAGCAAGAGAAACACTGAAGCTTTCTCAGATATTTGCTGTGTCTGGGGGATATGGGGGATGGCTTCAGAGCAGAAGGCCGCAGGTTAGGGTGTCATCTCCAACAGTGGAAGACAGTCCAGCTAGACCTGAGGCTGTGCCCTGCGATTTCTGATCATCTCCCAGCACTGTCCCCACCAGCTGCACTTCCCACCCTTCCTGGGAAAAAGTAGCTAAAGACCCCCTGCCACGCAGCTTAAAGAAAGACAAAGAGGAATATATTGGGGAGCAGTTTCCTTGTTGCCTTTTATTATTTTTCCAGATATCAGTCAACTCCCCAGGAGCATCTTGGACCTGAAGAAGCGGGGGTGCACCCGAGGCACATCAGTCTCCGCTTGCAGTCAGGCAGCTCCCTAACTGAGGCCTGAGCCAGGCCGACATCCTACTCCCTTCTCATCCTGTCCAGTATCACTTCTTAGAAGCCCCTTCTGCAGAAACAGCCTTCCAGGAAAGCGTCACAGGCTTCAGAGTTCTCCCAAAAACCAGGCAGGCTGCCTTGCAAGATGTTTAAGTCACTCCACTGTTTCCTTTGCAGTCCCACTTTCTTCCCTGCCTCCTTGCATTCAACCCCCAAAAATACCTTGTTAGGGAACCCGTTTGCATATGCAGACACTCACCCCATCCACATGCTAGCATTATCCAAGGGAGAAGGGACGGGTTACAGTTCAAGAGTGAATAAAAGAGCTGCTCCTCCTGCCTCCATTCCTGTTCCTGCTTGCTCTCCTCCCAGCCCAGTCTACCACCCTCCCCATGTCCTAGCACCACTGCCATGTTCCACCTACATGCACCTTAAACAGGCACCTTAAACCGTCATGGTGGGGGAAAGATGAGATGTCATCTGGTCAACAGCTCACACGGAGTTGATGCAGCAAACATGACTGCATGACTCCAATGCCCAGAAGCTGTGGAAGTTACACAGAAGAAAAAGACACAGGCCTGCCCTCAAGAAGCTTTGGTTCTATCAGGGTACAGACAAGTACCCCATGAAAGGCAATGCCAATGAGATGGAAGGTCCAATAGGAAGGCAGTGTGGGGCTGGGGCACAAAGGAGGGAAGACCCAGATGTTCCGGCAGAAGGAATGAAGGAACTGGGATGTGATCTGGGCACACTGGACCCTGTCCTCCAGCCCCACACCCCTCTTCCTATGCCAGACATCATGACCTGGAGATTGGGAAGTGCTCCACAGGATGGAAAGAGAAACAGAGGGCTGGACACAGGGTACAGGGGTTGATGGTGTCCTTGGCTCAAGTCCAGCACAGGCTCAAAGGTAAGGCCTTCCCAGCACGCATCTCTGGGCTTCCTCAGATTCCTTCTGGATCTGGGACAGCCCTTCCAGCCACGACTCCTTACTGGGCACGTCCTCAGAGCCTTGTCCCTGTACTTCTTTGAGCAGAAGGTTTTGCTGGGTATATTGGTAAGCCTTGTTGCTGTAGTAATGGCCTTCACTTTCCCACAGGATGGCTTCAACTTTCTCCATGAGCTCCTGCAGTTGGGCCTCCTGCTCCTCCCCCTGCGCCCTGTTGTTGAAGCTGCAGTGGCGCCGTGCAAGGGTCACATCCAGCCTGGCGAGGGCCTCATTGTTGGTCCCTCGCACATAGTCTTCTAGGGAGCCACCGGCCAGGTCTTCTTTCCGAGTGAACACCAGGATGGTGTGAGCCAGTACCCCCACTCCAAAGACCTCCTGCAGGCGCCTGACTGCATGCTGATCCTCATCTGTGAACCGGCCCAGCTGTGTCACCAGGAGCACAGCGTGGGGCCCTGGGGAGGACAGGACAATGGTTTGGCAGATAGCGGCTGCCACCTCTGGCAGGACCTGGCGGGACAGAATGTTGGGTGTGTCAATCACCTCAAGCTGCTTCCCAGCCCACTCTCGGCTCCCTTTCTGAAAGGTCTTGGTCACGGGTCTGGTGCTGAGTTTAGACTCAAAGACGTCCCTGCCGAGGATGCTGTTTCCTGTTGCACTTTTCCCAGTTCCTGTTTTCCCCACAAGAATGAGCCTCAGTCTTCTTGGGGTCTTCTGTTCTTTCTCCCTCAGGCCTAGAAGTGTCCAAAGAAAGCATAGGGAACTGGGGTTAGGGCCCATGTACCTCTACTTGTCCTCACCAGGACCCCCTGGGTATAACCCCAGACCACAGAGGCAGATTGTCAAAGACCAACATCTTCCCTGAAACCAGCCCTGGGCCCCCATTCTGGGCCCACATCCTTGAAAGTGGGGCTGAAATTTCTCTCCCAGCAGAAGAGCAGAGCCAAGAGAGAAGAGCGAGACTTCGCCAGTAAGACATCAAGAAACCCAATACCAAGATATTTAGATATGACTAGGGCAGAAGTCAGGAGGGGATTTCTTTTCTCCTGGCCTTGCAGGTCCCAAGACCCAGAGCGCATAAAGAAGTAACAAGTAATAGCTGGTTTCCCAGTCTAGTCCCCACTGACGACACTGGTGTATCTCAGATGATGGAGCATGAAGCCTGCATGACAGCATGGGCACGGTCATCTCCTGAATCTCCTGGGCACCAACAGAACTTGCTGTGGCCTGCCTGCCACTCTTGGCTCTGACACATACACCAATTCTAACTGAGTGACAGTGGTCCCCCTCCAGCTTCCCCAAGGTAGTTGAAAAGGAATTTGAGTGAATGGGCAAGAGTCTGTGCAGTTGACCTTCATCCCCTCCCACCAAGCCCAGATCAGAGCCAGAGGAGACAGAAACCCCCATCTCAGCAGCCTGGACCTAGCACACACCGCTGGACTTTACTAAAGCCAAATGCATTACTTGAGCTCCGGAGAGGAGTCTAACCCTGACTGCTATAACTAAAGGTCAAACAGGTGTTAGCACAGGTATTGGTAATGTCCCTAAATACTAGATTAATACGGCTTTTTCCAGATGGCTCAAGCCATTTAAGTTTGTAAAGTAAAAGGTCATTCATATTAAAATACATAAGGAATCACAAATAATTTCTTTGGCCAGGAAAGGGCTGGGTTTCCAGCATTTCTAAATCCTGCCTCCCTAGAATAGATGACGAAGTTGAGTCCATGAAATTTAAGTGCCTGACCCTGTGCAATAGCGTTTGGGAAAGGGATGCCCTCAATAAGGCTGAGCCCAGATCTGAGGCCTGCTTGTGTTCACATGGTGCTTTCAACCTTACAACTATGACAGCTCCACTTCGGAGTTGGCCAAACACCCACGCAGGGTCTGTCGGGATCCAAGCCTCAGTCCAGGGCCACTTATTTTCATCAACACCCACTGTCAGCACATCTTCCTGAGGAATGACACCCACCATGTGAAAGCCTTTCCTTTGGGACTGGCAAGGTTATGCAGTCATTGGTGCTATTTCTCACCTCCTTTTATCTACCATACCTATCCAGGCCTCTGATGGTGGCTGAGGTGGGTAAATTTCTGTGACTGGGGGACGTCAGCTGCCTCTCTCCAAGCACACCATGGTGGGGGAGCTGTATCCCACCTGTACCCCTCATGTTTCCCACCTGCTCCTCTCTTCTCATTTGCTTTACCTCTTGACAGCTCCAGCGTAGGATCCTGGGACAACTCTCCTGGGGGACTCTCCTGGGGAATTTGTTCATCTTCTTCTTCCTCCATCTACAAAAAAAATCATGTGCTCTACTGAGTTTCCAAATGAATTTCAACAGCCACTTGCCTTTCGCCTTTCTCTTGCCAGAGGAAAGTTGTTCGCATTAGTTTAGAGTTGGGGTGGGACTGAGTGAGGCAAAGGAAGAAGGGGTCTGAGACAGTCTCTGTTGGCTTTAGGGACCCTGTTTCTTTAGGGACCTTATCCCCTGCCCCCTCCATTGTGATCTTCATCATGAGTTTAAGAGATTTTACAGAGAAAGGTGCAACTGGCGGGGATATGAGGAATGGGTGAAATTTGGTTAGACACAGGGTCTGGAACTATTCTAGGAGGAGGGAGGGGGGAGGAGGAGAGAAGGGGAAGGAGGAGGGGGAGGTGGGGGAGGCGGAGGAAGGGGGAGGTGGGGGAAGAGGAGGAAGAGGAGCAGGAGGAGGAGGAAGGGAAGCACAGAAGCAGGTATGATTCTGATCCCGTGTGTCCTGGGAGCAGCAGGAAGGTCTAATGTGCCTGGAGGGTTTGAATGAGTAGGATGTTGTTAGAAGGGGCCACTTGGTGGGCCTTGGGGCCAGACTTTGGAAAAGGCTGTGCAGTGAGGGTTGCAGGGGACTGGGATTGCAGGAGCTGAGCTGGGAAGGAAGCCAGAGGTCTCAGGGGAGATGCAGCCACCAGTTAGCTCTGCCTGGGCCTCAGCATCCCATCAGTATGAATGCTGGGCCTGAGCTAGATGCCTGTGAAGGTCTTTTCCTCTATTAAGGTCCCAGCACACTTCATAACATTTTTTTAGAGCAACTCTTAGTCCTCTTTGCAAATTAGGGCCACATCATTCCCAACCAGAAACTCCTGTCCCCTTCCCATGAGAGCAATGTGTCCTGGCTTCATGGACTAACACAGTTCTCTATGTCAAAATCTCATAAGGTTGTCTCTGCTGGATTTTCTCTGTGGGACTGAGGAAGAAGTTGCATTCCCCATGACTGTTTTTCCAGATCATGTAGGACATTCGTAATCAGATGAAACAGATCCAGATGAAGGCTCTAGGGTGTGGGGAAACCTAAGTCCAGGGGACCCTGATAGACATGTTTTTCTCATCGTCACATTGTTGGATGTTTGTTCTACTATGTTCACCTGGCAAACACTCCAGTCCTCTCTAGATCCCAGGAGTATATATGTGGATGTTGCTTTATGATTGGTAAAGATCAATTTTGCAGTGCTGGGCTGGGGATGGAGGGAGTCCAGGAAGGTCTGGTGACTTTCTAGGAAGAGAGAAGAAGCAGGCCAGGGGACAGCCTTCCTCAGACCTGAACAGCCAGATTCTGGGGGAGTCCGGTATTTCACCTACCAAAGGGAGTTCAGTTCTTCCTAACTGGTGGCCTCTCAATCTCTTTGTCCCTGGCTTCCTTACATCCCTGGTGGAAACTGAGGCAGCACTTTACCAATGTAATCTCATTCCTCCTTTAAAGAGAAAGAGCAGGCAGCTTAACAGGAAACAACAGCAGGGTGGGACTAGGCTGTGGCATGCAGGAACTTGCACTGTGCCCTCACAGGGCCCAGGGGACCGGGTCTGCACCCAAGGCACCTCTCACCTCCTCCTAGACCCTGCCCAGAAAGGCACCTCCCACATTGGCCACAGTGTGCGTTTTTTATCTCCGACACAGAAGGTGAAACAGATAGTGCCACCCTTGTCATGCTGCTCTGGAAGAAAGCAAATCTCAGAGAGGCATCTTGCCAAACATTAAGCAGTGAGTTTGTCACAGGGCAAAATGTTCTCCGGACTTGTTTGTCACAGCTCTTTTTATCACATCACAAACCCGCATGCACCACAACACACACACAAACATACACAACACACACACATACACAAAACACATGTACCACTCACATACATGCAGGTTAACACACAAACACATACACACACAAACACAAATATACATACACAACACACACACATACACAACACAAACATCACACACACACCACTCACATACATCCATGTAAACACATACAAACACACATATACAACACAAACACCCACACATACGCATCCAAACATGATACACACAAATACTCAGACTTACCCCTGCACCAACCCACAGGCAAGAGAAAGGGCCACGTTTCTCGTCTCCCGACCACACACTCTCACGGAGGAGGCAGAAAAAAGCTTCCACGGTGTATGAACATGTGGAGGACGTGGCCGATGTTTGCTTACATTTTCAGCAAAATGTGATCAGAGAGCTGGGCTAGAGACCTGCCCTTGAAAGAGCAGTGTCTGCCGGATATGGAGGAACAGGAAGTAGGCGGGAGCACTGGCCCTCCTGAGCCAGAAGAGTCTGCTGCTGCGCTTTCCAGCCTCTGAAGGAGAAAAAGGAAAGATACCAGGGGCTGGATTATTTTTATCCTGAGCCAGGATAACTAGAACTCAAAGCTTAAAAAGAAGCAGATGATTCAGAAAGATTTGTGTCAGGAGGAGTGACTTTCTCCTGATCTCTCTTTTCTGAACCCCACCTCCTCCCCAGGGAACGTCTATGCCTCAGTATTGGGGCAAACAGTCACTGTCTCTTTTCTTCCCCAGCCTCTCCTTCCTTTAATAGTTTCTCTCAGGACAAGGTCCGATACTCATTATCTCTAAGGCAGGAATCATTGGTAATTCCAATTGTTACAGCTTCTAGAAGATCTGCACTATAAGAAGAGGGAAAATACAAAAGAATGTCTAAAATGTAAGATTAAAGAGAGCACTTGTTATGGGGAAAGAACAATATTTTAAACACAGGCTAAGGGAGAAAAAAACCTCACATCCTCAAAAACATGTTTTCTAGGTCTTTACTGACAGAGCTGATCATTGTGGCTAAAGGGAAGCCATTGAAGAAAGAAATTGAGAACATAGGAGCACAGGTGATGATATTGTTACCACACAATTTAAAAATGTTAAGATTCCCTAAAAAAATTCCACTCAATCTACTATAGTAGTTCTAATTTTCTTTTGTTCCATTTTGGTTGATAGTCATGGTGTATTTACTAAAATTTTTACATATTATCTGTGTGTATGTGTGTGTGTGTACATATATATATACATATATATATGTACACACACATATATATTCTAATGTTCTGCTTAAATTATTGTATAACACCCTGACATAATTAATTGTGTGTGTGTGTGTGTGTGTGTGTGTGTTTGAGACAGAGTCTTATTCTGTCACCAAAGCTGTAGTGTAATGGTGCGATCACAGTTCACTGCAACCTCCTCCCAGGTTCAAGAGATTCTCATGCCTCAGCCTCCCAAGTAGCTGGAATTACAGGCATCCGCCATTACACCCAGCTAATTTTTTGTATTTTTAGTAAAGACAGGGTTTTATCATGTTGGCCAGGCAGGTCTCAAACTCCTGACCTCAAGTGATCTGCCCACCTCGGCCTCCCAAAGTGCTGGGACTATGGGCATGAGCCACTGCACCTGGCCTAACATGATTAATTCTTAAAAGTCATGTGTTGATCTTCACTATTTCTTCCATTGCCTAAGAAATTAGCATGTTATTACTACACCCATAATTGAAATTAACCATCTATTTTGAATTTTAATCATTTCCATCTTCTGCAAGTTGACCCTGGAGAGTTGCCGAGACCTGCGGTTGACTAAGCAAGCCAGAGATCAATCTTCTCAGTCTTCAGCCATGAGATTTGGGAAGTGTTTGTTACTGCAAGGTAATCTGGCCTAACCTGACTGATACAGCATATAAATCTGATGTTGATTCTTTGGTTTGTTTTTTAATTTTTGTTTTTGTTTTTGGCTGACTCTCACTTTTGGTGATTTCTTTTCTGGAGTTACATTCACAGTCTTTGATTGTGAGCATTAAGTATGGAAATCATTGGGACTGAAATCAAGGTGGCTTTACTCCAGAGAGGATTTGTGTACATTTTTATCAGGAACTGACAAGGGGATGCTGGTACTACTGAACTGAGACCACTTCAACTCCATTTTCAGATTTCTGGCTTATTCCAGAAATTCCTCAATCTACAACTCACTTTACAACTGATTCTAAATTTTACAACTGATTCTAAATTCTAGGCTCCAGAGAGTATGGCGGAGAGCTTCCTTTGCTCTGGGGGCAGCCAATCTTCCCTTTGAGTTTATGTCTCTAACTCTCATTTCAGTTTAAAATATATATTTATTTATTTGGTTATTTAAACAATTTTTGCCCATATGGTGTTATCCTTCACTTCCTGCAAGCCAAATAATGTAGTCTGTTGTTTTGTTGAGGGAGGACCTCTCTATGCTATTGTCTTAAACATAGCATATCTACTAAGAATGCAATTCACAATTTCTGTCATGGTCTTGTTTCTCAAACTGCATCCTCTGTTGAGAACCTAGTCATCTGGCCCAAACTAGCTGCAAGGGAGGCTGGGGTGAACAAGGTGCACGTGGATGTTTGATGAACACTAATGGTGTTGGACACACCATCCAACTCTGAGGTTTTGGAAGAAAAAGTTAGTTATAGCCAAAGAAGTAGCTGAAAGAAAACCTGCATGATTTCTTTTTATTTTTTAATTATGCTTTAAGTTCTGGGGTACAGGTGCAGATGGTGCAGCATTGTTACATAGGTATACACATGCCATGGTGGTTTGCTGCATCCATCCCCCTATCATCTACATTAGGTATTTCTCCTAATGTTATCCCTCCCCAATCTCCCCACTCCCTGCTATCCCTCCCTGAGCTCTCCCTCTCACCAACAGGCCCCAGTGTGTAATGTTCCCCTTCCTGTGTCCATGTGTTCTTGCTGTTCAACAGCTACTTATGAGTGAGAACATGGGGTGTTTGGTTTTCTGTTCCTGTGTTCATTTGCTGAGGATGATAGTTTCCAGCTTCATCCATGTCCCTGAAAAGGACATAAACCCATTCTTTTTTATGGCTGCACAGTATTCATGGTGTATAAGGGCCACATTTTCTTTATCAATTCTATCATTGATGGGCATTTGAGTTAGTTCCAAGTCTTTGCCATTGTGAATAGTGCTGCAATAAACATACGTGTGCATGTGTCTTTATAATAGAACAATTTATAATTCTTTGGGTATATACTCAGTAATGGGATTGCTGGGTCAAATGGTATTTCTAGTTCTAGATCCTTGAGGAACAGCCACATTGTCTTCCACAGTGGTTGACCTAATTTACACTCCCTCCAACAGTGTAAAAGCATTCCTATTTCTCCACATCCTCAGCAGCAACTGTTGTTTTCTGATTTTTTAATGATGGTCATTCTAAGTGGCATGAGATAGTATCTTACTGTGGTTTTGATTTGCATTTCTCTAATGACGAGTGATGATGACCTTTTTTTAATATGTTTGTTGATCACATGAATATCTTCTTTTGAAAAGTGTCTGTTCATATTTTTCACTTACTTTTTGATGGGGTTGTTGTTTTTCTTTTGTAAATTTGTTTGAGTTCCTTGTAGATTCTGGATATTAGACTTTGTCAGATGGATAGATTACAAACATTTTCTCCCATTTTGTAGGTTGCCTGTTCAATCTGATGATAGTTTCTTTTGCTGTGCAGAAGCTCTTTAGTTTAATTAGATTCTATTTGTCAATGTTGGCTTTTGTTGCAATTGCTTTTGATGTTTTAGTCATGAAGTCTTTGTCCATGCCTGTGTCCTGAATGCTATTGCCTAGGTTTTCTTCTAGGGTTTTTATGGTTTCAGGTTTTACATTTAAATCTTTAATCCATCTTGAGTTAATTTTTGTATAAGGTGTAAGGAAGGGGTCCAGTTTCAGTTTTTTGCATATGGCTAGCCAGTTTTCCCAGCACCATTTATTAAATAGGGAATCCTTTCCCCATTGCTTGTTTTTGTCAGGTTTGTTAAAGATTAGATGGTTGTATATGTGTGGTGTTATTTCTGAGGCCTCTGTTCTGTTCCATTGGTCTATATATCTGTTTTGGTACTAGTACCATGCTGCTTCAGTTACTGTAGTCTTGTAGTATAGTTTGAAGTTAGGTAGGGTAATCCCTCCAGCTTTGTTGTTTTGTTTAGGATTGTTTTGGCTATGTGGGCAATTTTTTGATTCCATATGAAATTTAAAGTAGTTTTTTCTAGTTCTGTGAAGAAAGTCAATGGTAGCTTAATGGAAATAGCATTGAATTTATAAAATACTTTGGACAGTATGGCCATTTTCATGACATTAATTCTTTCTATCCATGAGCATGGAATATTTTTCCGTTTGTGTCCTCTCTTATTTCCATGAGCAGTGGTTTGTAGTTTTCTTTGAAGAGGTCCTTCACATCTCTTGTAACTTGTATTCCTTGATATTTAATTTTCTTTGTAGCAATTGTGAATAGAAATTTACTCATGATTTGGCTTTCTGCTTGTATATTATTAGTGTACAGGAATGCTGGTAATTTTCGCACAGTGATTTTGTATCCTGAGACTTTGCTTAAGTTGTTTATTAGCTTAAGGAGTTTTTAGGTTGAGATGAGGGGTTTTCTAAATATACAATTATGTCATCTGCAAACAGAGACAATTTGACTTCCTCTCTTCCTATCTGAATACACTTTACTTGTTTCTCTCACCTGATTGCTCTGGCCAGAACTTCCAATACTATGTTGAATAGGAGTGATGAGAGAGGGCATCCTTGTCTTGTGCTGGTTTTCACAGAGAATGCTTCCAGTTCTTGCCCATTCAGTAAAATATTGGCTGTGGGTTTGTTATAAATAGCTCTTATTATTTTGAGATATGTTCCATCAATACCAAGTTCACTGAGAGTTTTTAGCATGAAGGTGTGTTGAGTTTTATCGAAGGTCTTCTCTGCATCTATTGAGATAATAAAAGGTTTTTGACATTGGTTCTATTTATGTGATGGATTACATTTATTGATTTGCATATGTTGAACCATCAGCCTTGCATCCCAGGGATGACGCTGATTTGATCATGGTGGATAAGCTTTTTCATGTGCTGCTAGATTCAGTTTGCCAGTATTTTATTAGGATTTTCACAACAATGTTCATTAGTGATATTGGCCTCAAACGTGTGTGTGTGTGTGTGTGTGTGTGTGTCTGTCAAGTTTTGGAATCAGGATTATTCTGACCTCATAAAATGAGTTAGGGAGGAGTCCCTCTTTTCTATTGTTTAGAATAGTTTCAGAGGAAATGATAACGGCTCCTCTTTGTACCTCTGATAGAGTTCAGCTGTGAATCCCTCTGGTCCTGGGCCTTTTTTTGTTCATAGGCTTTTAATTACTGCATCAATTTCAGAACTTCTTATTGGTTTATTCAGGGATTTGACTTCTTCCTGGTTTAGTCTTGGGAGGATGTATGTGTCCAGGAATTTATCCACTTCTAGTTTATTTGTATACAGGTGTTTATAGTAGTTTCTGATGGTAGTTTGTATTTCTGTGGAATCAGTGGTGATATCCCCTTTATCATTTCTTACTGTTCCTATTCTATTATTCTCTTTTCTTTTTCATTACTCAGGCTAGTGGTCTATTTTGTTAATTTCTTCAAAAAGCCAGCTCCTGGATTCACTGATTTTTTTGAAGGGTTTTTCTTGTCTCTATCTCTTTCAGTTCCGCTCTGATCTTAGTTATTTCTTCTCTTCTGCTAGCTTTTGAATTTGTTTGCTCTTGCTTCTCTAGTTATTTTAATTGTGATGTTAGAGTCTTGATTTTAGATCTTTCCCACTTTCTGATGTGGGCATTTAGTGCTATAAATTTTCCTTCAAACACTGCTTCAGCTGTGTTCCAGAGATTCTGGCATGTTGTTTCTTTGTTCTCATTGTTTTCAAAGAATTTCTTTATTTCTGCCTTAATGTTGTTATTTACCCAGTAGTCATTCAGGATCAGGTTGTTCAATTTCCATGTAGTTGTGCAGTTTTGAGTGAGTTTCTTAACCCAGAGTTCTAATGTGATCTCTCTGTGGTCAGAGATACTGTTTGTTATGATTTCTATTTTTTTTTGCATTTGCTGAGGAGTGTTTTGCTTTTAATTATGTGGTCACTGTTAAAATAAATGCTATATGGTGCTGAGAAGAATGTATATTCTGTAAAATTGGGGTTGAAAGTTGTTTAGATGTCTATTAGGTCTGCTTGGTCCACAGCTGAGTTCAGGTCTTGGATATCCTTGCTAATTTTCTGTCTCGTTGATTTGTCTAATATTGACAGTGGGGTGTTAAAGTCTCCCAGTGTTATTGTGTGGGAGTCTAAGAGCCTTTGTAGTCTCATAGAACTTGCTTTGTGAATTTGGGTGCTCCTGTACTGGGTGCATATTTAGGACAATTAGGTCTTCTTGTTGCATTGATCCCTTTACCATTATGTAATGCCCTTCTTTGTCTCTTTTGATTTTGTTGGTTTAAAGTCTGTTTTATCAGAGACTAGAATTACAACCCCTGCTTTTTTTTTGTTTTCCATTTGCTTGGTAAATATTCCTTCGTCTCTTTATTTTGAGCCTATGTGTATCTTTGCACATAAGATGGGTGTCCTGAATACAGCACACAGATGGGTCTTGACTCTTTTAATTGTGGCATTTAGCCCATTTCCATTTAAGGTTAATATTTTTATATGTGAATTTGATCTGTCATCATAATGCCAGCTGATTATTTTGCACATTAGTTGGTGCAGTTTTTTCATAGTGTCATTGGTTTTTATATTCCAGTGTGTTTTTGCAGTGGCTGGTACCACTTTCTCCTTTCCATATTTAGTGCTTCCTTCAGGAGCTCTTGTAAGTCGGGCCTAGTGGCGACAAAAATCCCTCAGCATTTGCTTGTCTGTAAAGGATTTTATTTCTCCTTAACTTGCAAAGCTTAGTTTGGTTGGATATGAAATTCTGAGTTGAAAATTCTTTTCCTTATGAATGTTGAATATTGGCACTTACTCTCTTCTGGCTTGTAGGGTTTCTGAGGAGAGATCCACTTTTAATCTGATGGGCTTCCATTTCTAGGTAATCTGACCTTTCTCTCTGACTAACCTTAACATTTTTTCCTTCATTTTAACCTTGGAGAATCTGATGATTTGATGATTATGTGTCTTGGGGTTGCTCTTGTCGAGGAGTATCTTAGTGATGTCCTCCATATTTTGGGAATCTGAATGTTGGGCTGTCTTGCTAAGTTAGGGAAGTTTTCCTGGATAATATCCTGAAGTGTGTTTTCCAACTTGGTTTCATTCTCCTCATTACTTTCAGGAACCCCAATCAATCCTAGGCTTGATCTTTTCAGATAGCTCCATATTTCTTGGAGACTTTGTTTGTTTCTGTTCAATCTTTTTTTCTCTAATCTTCTCTTCACTCTTTATTTCAGTAAATTGATCTTCAGTCTCTGATATCCTTTCTTTTGCTTGATCGATTCAGTTAATCAATACCTTTTTAATTGAGTGTTTTTATATGAACAATGCCATATCACCATCTATGAAGATGATCAAATGATTTTGCTCCTTACTTTTATTAATATTATTAATTATATTGTTAGAACCCCTAATATTAATTTATATTTCCATTACCAGAATGAACTTTCTTCATCATTGTGTATGAGTTTTTAATACATTGTTGGATTTTATTTCTAATATTTGTTAATTTTTTCATTGATACTTATAAGTTAAATTGACTACATTTTATTTTATGTGCATTGTTCTTCTGGTTTGCATATTAGAGCTATAACCACTAGTGAAGGCAATAAGCTGTATCTTGAAAATCAGAAGTAGCATATACACACTTGGGGAAAGAGCTGTACATTCAAGCACACAGCTATATTTTATCACTCACACCCCAAATAGATAGAAACCTGTGATGAATTTTTTAAAAACATGGATTTTAATTTCCTACATGCCTCTCCTGCCTGTAGGGTCTCCAGTACTTCAAGTCATCTTGAAGGCTTACAAGATCTTTGATTCACTGGCAAGGGATCTCAAGTAACGTTGCATCAGTTTAAGGAACTATCAAGAACTGTAAAGGGTCTCAGATTTTACACCATATGTAAGCTAACAAGTTAGCCTACTGAGTTTCATGGGTACTAGCAGAAGACATGAGACTTCTGGGACAAAGCCAAAGATAGTTTATTACTCACAGAAATACCAGTAGTCATGGATGCCAAGGTGGGTTTATATAGGAGTAGACTTCCCCAATAACTTCAAAATTTATTGGAAGGTCTGAGTCATTCATGCTTACCTAAGCACATTCATGTAAGTTAATAAATATCTGCAATATAGATGGATTCTACTTAAATGTGATGCTTCATTCATAGAAAAACACTACTTAAATGTGGTACCATCGTCCATACAAAAACACTCCATTTGTAAAGTGCACAACTAACATCATTTTATTGTGGCCCTACTAAAGTATAGTCAAACTAAAGTCTTCATCCCTGATTCTTCCTTTGATAGTTCATGATCCAATAACAGTGGTCTGGTTCACTCTCCAGATATATACAGTAGGCTTGCTCAGTTGTTTCTGGCAAGTATTGGCTCTGAAAGTTACTGTGCAATTCCTTGAGAATCTTCTGGGTCTAGTCACAATTTGTAAGCCATGGTTAAGGGTCCTGCAGAGCCCTGAACTTTTTCCTAGAGACACCATCAGGCTCCCATCATGTCTCTGTTCCCCACAATGGTTTGCTAAGATGATTTGTTTGTCTTCTACAAATCTCATGTTGAAATTTGAGCTCCAGTGTTGGAGGTGGGGCCTAGTGGGAGGTGTCTGGGTCATGGGCACAGATTCCTCATGAGTGGCTTGGTGCTGTCCTGCAGTAATGAATGAATTGTTGCTCTATTAGTTTATGCAAGAGCTGGTTGTTTAAAAAGAACCTAAGGAAAATGGCCTAATAGGAATAGCTCTGGTCTGCAGCTCCCAGCAAGATCAACACAGAAGGTGGGTGATTTCTACATTTCCAACTGAGGTACCCAGCTCATTCTCATTGGGACTGGTTAGACAGTAGGTGCAGCCCATAGAGGGCTAGCCAAAGCAGGGTGGGGTGTCGCCTCACCAGGGAAGCACAAGGGGTCAGGGAACTCCTTCCCATAGCCAAGGGAAGCTGTGAGGGATGTTGTTGTGAGGAATGGTGCACTCTGGCCCAGATACTACACTTTTCCCAAGGTCTTTGCAACCCACAGACCAGGAGATTCCCACAGACCAGGAGATTCCCTTGGCCGCCTATACCACCAGGGCCCTGGGTTTTAAGCACAAAACTGGGCAACCATTTGGGCAGACACTGAGCTATCTGCAGGAGATTTTTGTTCATATCCCAGTGACACCTGGAACACCAGCAAGAGAGAACTCTTCATTCCCCTGGAAAGGGGGCTGAAGCCAGAGAGCCGAGTGGTCTAGGTCAGCCTATCCGATCCCCGTGGAGCCCAGCAAGCTAAGATCCACTGGCTTGAAATTCTTGCTGCCAGCACAGAGGTCTGAAGTCGACCTGGTGCTGGAGCTTGGTAGGGGGAGGGGAAGCCACCATTACTGAGGCTTGAGTAGGTGGTTTTTCCCTCACAGTGTGAACAAAGCCACAGGGAAGTTCCAACTGGGCAGAGCCCTTCGTAGCTCAACAAAGCTGCTGTAGCCAGACTACCTCTCTGGATTCCTCCTCTCTAGGCAAGGCATCTCTGAAAAAAAGGCAGCAGCCCCAATCAGAGGCTTATAGATAAAACTCCCATATCCCTGGGACAGAGCACCTGGGAGAAGGGGCGGCTGTGGGCACAGCTTTGGCAGACTTAAATGTCCCTGCCTGCTGGCTCTGCAAAACAGATCTCCCAGCACAGTTTTCAAGCTCTGTTAGGGGACAGACTGCCTCCTCAGGTGGGTCCCTGACCCCTGAGTATCCTGACTGGGAGACACCTTCCAGCAGGGTCCAACAGACAACTTATGCAGGAGAGCTCTGGCTGGCATCTGGTGGGTGCCCCTCAGGACAAAGCTTTCAGAGGAAGGAACAGGCAGCAATCTTTTCTGTTCTGCAGCCTCTGCTGGTGATACCCAGGCAAACAAGGTCTGGAGTGGACCTCCAGCAAACTCCAGCAGACCTGCAGCAAAGGGGCCTGACTGTTAGAAGGAAAACTAATGAACAAAAAGGAATAGCATCAACAAAAAGGACAAACACACAAAAACCCCATCCGAAGGTCACCAACATCAAAATTCAAAGGTAGATAAATCCAAAAAGATGGAAAGAAATCAGGGCAAAAAGGCTGAAAATTCCAAAAACCAGAATATCTCTTCTCCTCAAAAAGATCACAACTCCTTGCCAGCAAGGGAACAAAACTGGATGGAGAATGAGTTTGACAAATTAACAGAAGTAGGCTTCAGAAGTTTGGTAATAACCAACTCCTCCAAGCTAAAGAAGCATGTTCTAACCTAATGCAAAAAAAGCTAAAAACCTTGAAAAAAGGTTAGAGGAATTGCTACCTAGAATAATCCGTCTAGAGAAGAACATAAATGACCTGGTGGAGCTGAAAAACACAGCACAAGAACTTCGTGAAGTGTACACAAGTATCAATAGCCGAATCAATCAAGTGGAGGAAAAGATATCAAAGACTGAAGATCAGCTTAATGAAATAAAGCATGAAGACAAGATAAGAGAAAAAAGAATGAAAAGGAACAAAGCCTCCAAGAAATATGGGACTATGTGAAAAGACCAAACCTATGTTTAATTGGTGTACCTGAAAGTGACAGGTAGAATGAAACCAAGTCGGAAAATACACTTCAGGGTATTATCCAGGAGAACTTCCCCAAACTAGCAAGACAAGCCAACATTCAAATTCAGGAAATACTAAGAACACCACAAAGATACTTCTCCAGGAGAGCAACCCAAGACACATAATCATCAGATTCACCAAGGTTGAAATGAAGGAAAAAATGTTAAGGGAAGCCAGAGAGGAAGGTCAGGTTACTCACAAAGGGAAGCCTATCAGACTAACAGCAGATCTCTCTGCAGAAACCCCACAAGGCTGAAGAGAGTGGGGGCCAATATTCAACATTCTTAAAGAAAAGAATTTTTCAACCCAGAATTTTATATCCAGCCAAACTAAGCTTCATAAGCAAAAAAGAAATAAAATTCTTTACAGACCAGCATATGCTGAGAGATTTTGCCACCACCAGGCCTGCCTTACAAGAGCTCCTGAAGAAAGCACTCAACATGGAAAGGAATAACTAGTACCAGCTACTGCAAAAACACACCAAATTGTAAAGACCATCAGCACTATGAAGAAACTGCATCAACTAATGAGCAAAATAACCAGCTAGCATCATAATGACAGGATCAAATTCACACATAACTTAAATGTAAATGGTCTAAATGCCCCAAGTAAAAGACACAGACTGACAAATTGGATAAAGAGTCAAGACCAATCTGTGTGCTGTATTCAGGAGACCCATCTCATGTGCAAAGACACACATAGACTCAAAATAAAGGGATGGAAGAAGATTTACCAAGCAAATGGAAAGGAAAAAAAAAAGTGGGGGTTGCAATCCTAGTCTCTGATAAAACAGACTTTAGACCAACGAAGATCAAAAGAGACAAAGCAGGGTATTACATAATAGTAAAGAAATCAATGCAGCAAAAAGAGCTAACTATCCTAAATATTTATGCACCCAATACATGAGCACCCAGATTCAAAAAACAATTTCTTAGAGACCTACAAAGACACTTAGACTCCCACACAGTAATACTGGGAGGACTTTAACACCTCACTGTCAATATTAGATCAACAAGACAGAAAATTAACAAGGATATTCAGGACTTGAACTCAGCTCTGGACCAAGTGGACCTAATAGATATCTACAGAGCTCTCCACCACAAATCAACAGAATATACATTCTTCTCAGCACCACATGACACTTATTCTAAAATTGATGACCTAATTGGAAGTAAAACATTCCTCAGCAAATGTAAAGAGTGGCAACCATAACAAACGGTCTCTCAGACCACAGTGCAATCAAATTAGAACTCAGGATTAATAAACTCACTCAAAACCTCACAACTACATGGAAATTGAACAACCTGATCCTGAGTGACTACTGGGTAAATAACAAAATTAAGGGAGAAATAAACAAGTTCTTTGAAACCAATGAGAACAAAAACACAATGTCCCAGACTCTGGGATACATCTAAAGAAGTGTTTGAAGGGAAATTTATAGCACTAAAGGCCCACAAGAGAAAGCAGGAAAGATCTAAAATCAACACTCTAACATAACAATTAAAAGAACTAGAGAAGCAAGAGCAAACAAATTCAAAAGCTAGCAGAAGAGAAGAAATAACTAATATCAGAGCAGAACCGAAGGAGATAGAGCCATAAAAAACCCTTCAAAAAATCAATGAATGCAGGAGCTGGTTTTTGGAAGAGGTCAACAAAATAGATAGACCACTAGCTAGACTAATAAGAAAAGAGAGAAGACTCAAACAGCTGCAATAAAAATGATAAAGGGGATATCACCACAGATCCCACAGAAATATAAACTACCATCTGAGAATACTATAGGCACCTCTATGCAAATAAACTAGAAAATATAGAAGAAATGGATAATTTCCTG
This sequence comes from Cacajao melanocephalus, assembly GCA_963573385.1. NCBI lineage: Eukaryota > Metazoa > Chordata > Mammalia > Primates > Pitheciidae > Cacajao > Cacajao melanocephalus. The sequence continues at coordinate 166,463 of CAUYLG010008874.1, forward strand.
GACACATACACTGTCCTAAGTCTCAGCCAGGAAGAAGTCAAATCCCTGAATAAAACAATAAGAAGTTCTGCAATTGAGGCAGTAATTAATAGCCTACCAACTGAAAAAAAGTCCAAGACCAGACAGATTCACAGCCAAATTCTACCAGAGATACAAAGAGGAGCAGGTACCAATCCTTCTGAAACTATTCCAAACATATAATAAAAGGGACTTCTCCCTAACTCATTTTATGAGGCCAACATCATTCTGATACCAAAACCTGGCAGAGACTCAACAAAAAAAGAAACTTTCAGGCCAATATCCCTGATGAACATCAATGCGAAAATCCTTAATACAATACTGGCAAACTGAATCCAGCAGCACATCAAAAAGCTTATCCACCACCATCAAGTCTGCTTCATCCTTGGGATGCAAGGCTGGTTCAACATATGCAAATCAATAAACATAGGTCATCACATAAACAGAACCAATGACAAAAACCATATGATTATCTCAGGAGATGCAGAAGAAGCCTTCTGTAAAATTCAACACCCCTTCATCCTAAAAACTTTCAATAAACTAGGTATTGATGGAAAGTATCTCAAAATAATAAGAGCTATTTATGACAAAACCATAGCTAATATTATACTGAATGGGAAAAAATCAGAAGCATTCCCTTTGAAAACTGGCACAAGACAAGTATGCCCTCTTTCACCACTCCTATTCAACATAGTATTGGAAGTGGCTGGTGGGAGTCTCCAGTTCCAGGTTCAGAGCTTCAGATAGTACATGCTTAACCTTGGAAAGATGTATCCAACAAACTAATCCTAGTATTTTGACCGTAGAAGGAATGGCCAACAGCACTGAAAACAGTCTTTTCCATTTGCATTGTACTTGTTGAGCAGTTGACCCATCCTTCCATGTTTTAAAGAGTACCTTATCTCCTGGCCTGCCCTTGGTTTGCTAACTAGTTCCTGATACAGGAAGCCTTTGAGTTCCAAACTTTTGTAAAGCCTGCTGAAATTGTCCCAGGTTATCTAAGTATTTTATTAAACTGGCTGCTTCTGGATCAATCATTAGATCATTAGTTTAAAATCACCTATTGTATAATATTTCATATTGGCTCATGTTAATTTTTGCTCTTGGGGAATTACAAATGCCTAAGAGGGTGATGGGCAGTAAGTTGATACAAGTTTCTGTCGTGTCCTGACACAGCTTAGCTAATGTTCATTTTAGAGTTTGATTAGCCTTCTCTACTTTCTTGGAGGATTGATACTTCCATAGTGAATGTAAATAGTATTTGATTCCAAGAGCCTGAGTTTTATGGGAGTTATTTCTGAGTTATAAATAACATTTGTGTTATTTGGGAGACAAAAGAAGGCCATGACCACTTTGGAGGCTTTGGGGAACCCAAACTGGGGGAATATTTCCTTCAAGAGAAACTTTATAACCTCATCAGCCTTCTCTGTTCTGGTAGGGTAAGCTTCAAACCCAGCTAGAAAAGGCATCCATTCATATTAACAAAACCTTGTATCCTTTACAAACTGACATGTGGGTGAAGTCCAGTCGCCCATCTTCCTCTGGATAAGTTTCCCTTCTCTGGACTGGTCCTATTAGAGGAAGCATTTTGTTTCCTGGGTTGTAGAATGCACACAGTGATCAAGTTTGTCAGATCTGCTTAACCACTGAAGCTAAGTTAGGCCCAAAGAAGGACTTGTTTACCAGGCCAGAGTGGCATCTCTTCCCATATGGAAAAAGTCCTGAAAGATTTTTATAATTCTCCATTGGGCTGTTTGAGAGAGAGAAACTTTTGATCCCATAAACTACCAGGATTCTTCTTTTTGTCTCCCTTGCTCCTTTATTAACTGTTTTTCCTGTGATGTGTATTCAGGTTCTATTGGGGAATCATGGAAAGGAAGCAGTGCTAGGATTTGTTGAGATTGTGCCCTGAACTGCTGCTTTGGCTTCCTGATCTGCCTTTTTGTTTCCTTGTGCTATAGGGATTAAGTCCTTTTGATGCCCCCTACAATGGATTGTAACTATGATGCAGGATTTTTGCTCCTTAGCTCAGCTAGGTCTGGGTCCTTGTCTCAAGACCAGGAAGAATTAGGTGCACAGATACCACACAGTGAGTAGAGTCGAATTTATTAAGCAAAAGGAAAACTCGAGCAAAGAGAGTGGTCCTGAAAGCAGGTTGCCATTGCCCCCTTCATAGTTGAATATCCAGGCTTAAGGTGCAAATTCCTGGCAGTTCCATCCCGTCCTTCCAGTGTGCATGTGGGCCCTTAGACTGAGCCACTCCAAATTGATTTATTTCTCTTACTGTGCATGTATTAAGGAATGGAATTTTCCACTGCAAGTATGTTTAGGCAAGCCCACTGTGCAAGTTTCCTCAAATGTATAAAACATCTGGTGTACCCACTTGTGGGGGCAGATTGGAAGTTCTCTGGGGAGTTTTCCCTTACTGTCTTCCCAAAGCAAGCTGCCTAACTCCTTTCAACTATGGCCTCTAGCAAGTATATTGCTTCCAGTAGTTGAATAATTTCAGTCCCACGCTTTATGGAGAAAAGCTTCTCAGTTAGTAGTCCTCTTTCTTTCCAAATTTCAGCATGAGTATGAACCTGAGAACTGCATGTTTAGAATCCATATAGATGTTAAGCTTTTTCCCTTTCCCCAATATTGGAGCTCAGGTAAGAGCAATAATTTCAGCTTTTTGTGCTGATGTACCCAGGGGCAGAGGTTGGGCCTCAATAACGGTGCTATAATTTGGATTTTCTTTTAGGGCACTAACTCCCAGGGCAATGTGAGTGCTAGAGTTCCAGGCACACTGTGAGAAGAGCCAGGAGTGTTAGAATGAGTGCCTCAGCTTAAAGGGGTGTTAGAATGAGTACCTCAGCTTAAAGGGGGCATGATAGTAATAACTTGACAAAAGAAAAAGAAAAGTTTGTAAAATAAAGTAATTGTTGAGTATGGATATACAATACCTGATATGTTTCTGAAAACATTAGTCTTATTTACAGTAGGGCTATATTTATGGAAAAAATTTAAAGGAATTAAATATTTAATGGATACAATTTGGGATACAGCATGAAAGTATTTCTTCTGATGGGAACAATAGTGCCATTCATTTCCTTGGTGCCTGAAATTCTATAAACTTATTCATTATAAACATCATGAACTGTTTTCATCTCGTTTCAAATAAAACACGAAATTCCTCTATCTCATTTCGAATTTTAGAGAGAAGTTTATGAAGTTGCAGAAGAAATGAAGGTAATGTATGCACATAACTATCTTTGGGAAACAGGGTGTGAATAGATTAGGGAATGCCTGGAAAGGAGTAGGGTCATTGGTCTATTTACAAACGTCACTGACTTTGACCTTTTAGGAGTTGTAACTGCAGCTTCTTACCTTCAGGCTTCCTTGCTAAAGGTCAAGGAAGAGTGGCCTTCAGGCTTCCTTGGTAAAGGAAAGGGGAGGAGAGAAGGGGGCCCAGTCTGAGATTCCCGGGGTACCACCTACCTATGCACCTCCCCATTCCCCTAATATGGAATCCGCCTGGTTTCTTCCTACTACTCTTCCTCAGCCCTTGATTCTGTCACATTTATTTTGGGTCTTTAGTCGCAAGACTGCCTTATTTTATGCATTATTTATGACCTGTGGGTGGTCTTATGCCTCTAACAACACTGAGCTTGTCTCTTCTCAACAGTGTTCTCTGCACGGTACACATGGAATGGACACCATCGTGAACTGTACGACAGGCTGAGTTGAGATGAGATCAAATGGGAAGAGCAGGGAGGGAATGGCCGACAGCATTCTGCAAGGCTGCCGTAGTGCTGACTGCCGCAGCAAGCAGCATGCTCTGGCGGTCTCTTTTTATGTCGGGCTCCGTGGCCTCAGTTTCCTTTATGAGTTTAAACTCACTGACAAAGGGCAGGCAGTGTAAAGGAAGAAGTGCTGGTCTGGAGTGTGGACCCTCCTCCCTGGACTGCCCCACAGGCTAGCCAAGACCCATTCCTGGACATATGGTCACGTGGGCCAGCTCTGTCACAGCCCAGTGTCTGTCCACTTCCCATCATGTCCTCCACATCTAGATTTTTCTGATGGAAGCCTCAGACACTCAAGGCCAGGCTTTCTCCTTCCAGAGCCATATCATTTATGGAAAAGGTGCCTCAGGTAGCTGAGATGACACCAACTCTGCTCCCATCCCTTTTCCCTTTGGGAATCAAGATACCTAAAGACAGCTTGTGAGCTCTGGGCCTTAGGGTGTGGGAGACAAGGCACCAACATCATGAATAAAAGCACAGAAAAGACAGTGAAAGATGAATAGAACATTATAGACAGTTCTCTCGGGGGCTGTTCCTGGTCATAGGCTAACAGGTGGGGGTTCTCATGACAAAGACCCTGGACGGATTCCACAATGTCCTAATCCCTGAACAGGGGGTCTTCTCTTTTCCCTAAAATTATCTGTATGTTACAAATGTTTTTGAACTTTAATTGCTTCTCTGGGGTTTGGAATCCACAAATTTCCATGTTGCAGAGGTAATGGTAATAATTATTAACAGTGTCACCATCATCTCTATCCTCTTCTGAATTCTATGAAGCTATTTGTCATCTTCAAAATTTTCTTATCACCATTGTTTTAGTGTGTCTCCTAACATCCCTGTGAGATCATCTAAATAGATATTAAAATCTGCTTTTAAATATTAGAACACTGAGGATCAAGGGATGCATCGAAGTCACAAAGTTAGTTATGAAGCCAGTATGTTCTTAATTCTCCAGGAAAAAAGTCCATTCGAAATAATATTTGCAATGAGGTCTACTAAGACCAATAACACAAACCAAGATTGACAAGCTAAATCCTTGCACTAAAACCAGCTGGATAATTATTTTGAAAATTCTTAAGTGATAGTTTTTCCAACCATAAATTTTAGAAGAATAGACTCTAGGCATTCTAAATGGGATAATTTCCATGGAATGTAACCTGGAGCTTTTAGTTGAGCCAAAATCAATAAGAACCAATAGCGCAAAAAGCTTGTCACCAAAAGCCCCTTTAACTCATGCTTTCTTCACAGAAGGCCTGGATCCAACAGGAAATAATATTCCCAACTCTCTGTAAGTTGACCAGAGAACAGGTAGACACATAGATCAATTCCAGGGACTAGACTATAGGAAATATTGACAATTTGGAGTGCTCAGGGAGTGTAGCAAAGAATATGAAGGGAGTTTGTAAAATAATGACACATTCTGATGCATTATATAGAAAATAGTAAATGAACTAAATAAGAGCTTCAGAAAAAAGCTGCTCGGCAGTTATGCAGATATGAAAAATTTGCTTTCTGTTGATATGCAAAGCACAAAACAGACCAATGGGTACATGTTTCAGAAGGCTAATTCCTTCACCATGAAGGGAAATCCCAATAAGATATCCAAAGATGGAAGTGGGTAATGACAGCACGAGAACACTAGTGTTTGAACAGGGAACTTAGAAAGTTTGATGACTTTAGCCACAAAGCTTGACAATTTCAAGTACGAGTAAAACAGAAGTTAGAGTTCATGCAGGAGAGTGATGTGAGGAGCACTAATGTACCCTCCTGTTTTCCTAGTTTGGAATTCTGACTTTTGGTCTCACAGTATGTCATCTGCAGGATTGGAACCATATAAAAACTTCCATGTGGTTTTTGAGAGCAAATGTTTGAATCTGCCTCCTTCACCCTCATAAGTATCTCCTCAAGCAATCTACTCCAGGGCTTACATTTCAAACTCTTAGAAATCACTGCTTTAGGTCTTTATTAATTGAGACTCTGTAAAACCTGTGGTTTAGCACACATGACACTATTTCCTAACACCTGAGGCATGGACATGGGGTGTGATATGAGTATGAGGGAGAAAGAAACTGGCTTGAGAAACGGGCTTAAGAAAGTGCATGCACAGGAGCAGGTCAGGGTTGGATCTCCAGGCAGCAGAGACAGCACAGCCATCTCTCCCACCCTCTCCCCAAGGAGACCTTGCAAAGGCATTATCCCCCCGCAGCCAGTCTTGACATATAGGGTGAAGAGTTGAGTAGTGAGTGCTGAATGGGAAAATTGTGCAATATAGCCTCACCTGACTATGTGACATTAAGGATGTGTGCAGGCCTCTGTGAATTCCGTTTTCAGATCTTCTGGTGGCATTTCTCCATTTTTGCTCATGTGTTTAGCATTTGTCCAATTCTGCACAGTGTCATTTCACAAAGATCAAATGGGATGCCAAAAGGACAATAAAAATTATTGAAATGATTAAATCATAAAAAGAATAATGCAAAGACGTGCTGAACAAACAGTTATTTGCCAAACATCCAGTAATCTTTCAGCAACTTAACTGGCAGATTTCACCCAAAATACTTTACAAGAGCAGTTGATGGGAAACATTTACCAGCCGTGCTCACCTTCAGCAACCTTGCCCAAAACCTAAATTCAGTCTGTTCCAGTCCACACCTGAAGCCCATTTTCTCCTCTCCTTTATTTGAGCAGTGAATGATATATGGTGTTGCTTGTGCCCCAGCTAAGGATTTATTATTTTCTCTTAGGCTGGTTTCTAGCTCCTTGTGGGCCAGTCCCTAGGTCCCCATCATGGCCCATGAGCTGCAATAAAGAATCACTGGGAACAGGCCTTGTATTAATTCCAAACATCCTTTCCACTAGACCAACAGTTTGCTTTAAGTCAGAGATTCATGACTATCTTGTGGACATGTGATTTGCAGAGCCCAGCAGAATAAACACACACAAAAAATAAGTAAATGTTACATACCCTTTACACAGAAAAATTATTTTCCCTAGCAGAATAACAGAAGAAAAATTGAGTAAATAAAATTTATTTCATAACCTTTACACACACAAAAAAAACCCCGTTTTTTTCCAAAGTGTAAATAGGTCTGTGCAGAAGAATTTTGTTTTGCTTTTTAAAACTTTGTTTTAAGATAACTATGCTTACATAAATACACTCATATTGGTTAATAGAATGCAATTTAAGTTTAACTTATCCTACACAATTTGAATCAAAAACTTGGTACGTGGTTTAAGATTTTAAAAAAAGATTTGCAATCTGGTTTATTTTTATCTATTATAAACGTATAAAAGATCCTCCATCAAATGCTGCTAAAGAAGGCAGCAAGAACCTTGAGAAATTTACCTTCGGTTTGCCTCGGAAAAATAACACGTATTGCACTGTATACATTTATAAAATTGGTGCAACAAAATGTTGTTGTAATGTTTCAATGCCACTTTAGAAAGTTCAATAACTAATGGATATGGAAGGGACTGGGAGGGAATCTATGTACACATATGAAACTGTAAAAGCTATCTGATTTAGTTAATATTGCATGTAGATTGTAAATTTACACAAACCAAGATTCAGATAATTTCTAAACACGGAACTACCATTCAACCCAGCAAATCTCATTAGTTGGTATATATCCAGGGGCATATAAATCATTCTGCCATAAAGACACATGCACACGTATGTTTATTGCAGCACTATTTACAATAGCAAAGACTTGGAACCAACTCAAATGCCCATCGGTGATAGACTGGATAAAGAAAATGTGGCACATATATACCATGGAATACCATGCAGCCATAAAAAAGAACAAGATTATGTCCTTTGCAGGGAGACGGATGAAGCTGGAAGCCATTATGCTCAGTAAACTGACACAAGAACAGAAAACCAAAAACCACATGTTCTCGCTTATAAGAGGGAGCTGAACAATGAGAACATACGGACACAGGGAGGGGAACAACACACACTCGGGCCTGTTGGTGGGACAGTGGGAGGGAGTGCACCAGGATAAATAGCAAATGGATGCTGGGTTTAATACTTAGGTGATGGGTTGATAGGTGCAGCAAACCACCATGGCACACATTTGCCTATGTAACAAACCTGCACGTCCCACACATGTATCCTGGAACTTAAAATAAAATAAAATAGAATGTAGGTTATCATTGCTTTCAAATATGCAGCAAATCTAAAGACTAAAACTGTCAGCAGTTTTCTGAACTCAGTAGCCAGATTCCTGCGTGGCAGATTAAGGCAAAGGGATCTGTTTCAAGTAAGTGGTCATCTTGCCTACTCCTGCGGAAGTCAGGAATGGTCATTGTTGGGTATGTCTGAATTAGACTGTCTGTGGGTGTGCAGACTCAGAGAAAAACTCTCCTGTCACCCTTGGGTCAGCACCAGCCTGAGGAAGGTCTACAGAGGCGGCTGAGCACAATCCCACCACGTCATCATGGAGAGACTCTTCATCCCAACCTGGCCTTCCAGCCATCCAGAGCACATCCTGTGTGCAGGGAGGGGACATGGGCCCCAATTCTATCTCTGTCCTATGTGGGAGCCACACTGCTATGTGAAGGCTAGGACAACAGATAGAGGAGGTGAGACAGGAAATGACTGTGGCAGCCACAGGAAGAAGGGTTGCTGCACACACAGGTAAATTTGCAATGAACAGTCTTGCTCTCATAACTTGAGAAGGTTCTGGAAAATGGGTTCACATCAGTTGTAGACCACAGACTTCTTGGGGACATGCTGAGATGCACATGAACAAAAATCCACATAATTTCTAATAAAGAGGTACAAACTTCTGCAAATGATGGGTAACACTGGTTGTTCTTTTTTTTTTTAAAGTGCTGCATTGCCAAACCAAAGGAAGAACTGAAACTAGGAGACGTTGTCCAAACCTAAGTGCAAAACCCTTGGGGTGGGATTGATCCTGACTCTTGAGGCCTTTTTTTCCTGTTCTGACCCTCCTGGGCACACTTTGCTCCCCTCATGATATTGAGGAGTAGGTCAAAATCCAGGGGCTTTCAAGGGAACAGTATGGTTTGTGGTGAGGTGAGAAAGGGATTGGAACATGAGGAAGAAGGGGCTGTGTGCCCATGTCTCTCAGCACAACCTGCCTCCTTGGTTATTTTGTACCAGGGACAAAGCTGACGTACTGGCCCCTCAGTCTCTGCAAGTCAACACCGTGTGGAACCTCTGGAATCTTTTAAAGAACATATGGCTTTTATGAACATAGCTCCCTGGACAGGGCACTCTACTCCACACCTCCCAGGGTTGGCATTGTCACTCTCCTGCTCTAGTCACCAAGTATGGTCTTCATTAGGGATCACAGATCCTCAGAACCAGCCCTGTGCAGTTTCTGTGTTCCCACAGCTCTCTGAGAACTGAGTCTGTGTTGACGGGTCATTTGGCCAGGCTGTGCTAATGGGTGAGTTGAGTTTCATGCTCACTGGGTAAGGTCAGAAATAGAGAACTTCAGATGTTGATGTGAGAGAAGAACTTAGACCATCTACCGTAATCCTCATCTTAATAAAGGAGCATCATGCCCACAGCCTTCACCTTTTGACCCCCAGGCTGCTGCTCTTTCCACGAAGTGGTGAACTTGTCAGTGGGAGGCGCAAGTGCTAGGGTGTTAACTGCAAAGTCCATGCTGATGGGCTCCAGTGGAAGACCATGGCCTCCATGCTAACGAGGAGCCCTACTGATGCAAACACAGTCCTGATGGGTGCCACTGTGCCACTCAGAGGAGGAAAGAATGAATGTGTCAAAGCATAATAGCAGCGACAATGCTGGGGGCGGTGCTGGGGGAGAAAGTCTCTATGTAATTTAATGCAGTACAATGAGGGCTTTTGGAGTTGATGCCCTCCCCTTTTTTAATATCAGTACAATTCCCTTGGTAGAAATTTCAGTTTATGTCACAGTATGAGAATGTCTCATGGCCATGAGTAATGCTTACAGGCAAAGGGGCTTTGCAACCATAGCCTGGCAGTCTGCGTATGCCCTGAAATGTTCTCCACCACTCAGAGAAAGAAATCATTGCCTATTTTCTGGATTAAATGAACTCCTAAAGCAATTTTTTTCATATAGATGCTAAACTCGGAAAGGGTAAGACCTGAAAGTTGGAGAAGCTGGGAGGAGGCCAGGCTGCCATGTTCTGTGCCTGTGCGCTCTTTGGGTGGAGAGAGAGCAGGATCTGAGAGTAGCCAGGCAGGGTCTGGAGTGGCCTTCCCAGGAAAGCCAGTGTCTCTGCCCTACTTTGTGACCTTCAGGACCCACTGATTCTGGATGCAGGGTGGGATCGAGGGATGGGTGCCCCATAAGGTTGGATATTCCCTAATGTAGTGAGGCTGGGAAGCTGGGATCAGGATTTTTAACAGGACACCACGCAAGAAAGAGAGAGGAAAGAGGGAAGAGCAGTGAGAGAGAAAGAAGCACAAACTGACAGAGGTAGAGTAAAATACAGGGTTTGGGGAGTAAAGGAGAGGCAGGAAAACGGGAAGAACAGGGAGACTTTCTGTAGATAGAAGGGGCTTCTCTCTTCACTTCTTTAATTAGTCTGCACCCAGCAGATCAAGATTATGTAGCTCAGACCTACTATGTTTGTTGTTCAAGAGGTCTTGAACACCTAGGTTACAGTTCACACTTCTTGACCTGAAATTGACAACTTTTATATCAGGCTGCAAACTTTCTTCACAGCCCCCTTACCTTCTATTCTGCTATCTTATGAGAGTTGCAGCAACGGGCTTGGGGTAGACAGTTAGACTCCATCTCTGATTCTACATTCATTCTCTGAGTAACATTGGTAGAGTTACTCATCTTTCTGAGCCTTATTTTTACTTCTTTAGAAATGGAGATGATAATTTCTACTTCCTAGTGTTACTGTAAGCATTAAATGAGAAGATATAAAACTCAGGGCTGAGCCAGAAAGAATTAAGTATCTCAGTGGATAAGGGGTTACCCGTTTACTTTTTCTTATCCATGCAGTGCTTATTTTTACATTAGAGTCATTCACATTATTTCCTTGCACCTGTCTATTTATCTGTCTCCAAAGTTCTCCACATTTCCAAATCCTCCCTTCCTTTAGTGAAAAACTCCTGCATGAAAACCTCCACAACTTGAGATCTTTGATCCTCTGCTGTCTGTCAATCAGACAATGGCTCTTGGACTCCATTTCTCCATGTGTGCTGGTTTCATTTCCTCAGCAACATGGGAAGACATCTGTAGAGATGGAGCCAGAATGATTTCTTCTTATTTTTTTCCCTTACTGCATCCTCTGCCACTTGGCAGACACATGAGAGATTTTAAACTTTACTTGGAGTTCACGGCAAAAGGCCCAGTCAACCTGATGGTCCCCAGGAGTGCTAGTTTATAATATTAGCTCCTTTTCAGACTTACCTGTATATTAGACCAGTGGTTCTCAAAATGTGGGCCATGGATCAGCAGCATCAGTATGAATTGGAAACTTGTTAGAAAGTAAGGGCTTCATCCTTAACTCACTGAATCAGAAACTCTGGAAGCAGAGTCAGCAATCTAAGTTTCAATAACGCCCCCGCCAAATGAGTCTGATGCCTTCTAAAGTTTGAGAACCACTGAGCTGAAGCTTTGTCTGTTAAAGGACTCTCACCTATGATTAAATCAGCTGAAATAGAGATCCTAAGAGAGTTTTTAAAAGCACATCTGAAATGTAAAAGTTTTAGGTGAGAAAAGTCAACATAAGACCCTGTCATCTAAGATCAACCTAGAAGAAACAAAATGGAGAAGTGCTTTGGGCCATCAGGGAACAGCCTAAATGTCCCTGAAAGTTGAGGTGCCTCAGAAACAAACCTCCAACTTTTATTTGTAGCTGGGCGCAGACCTCAATTTCACTAGTCATGGCAGTGGCCCAACTTCAATAGTGCAAATGATACAGCAATGCCCAAGTGCAGTGGTTCTCAAACTGAGGTCCTCAGACCGGCAGCATCATGGGAATTGTCAAAAATGCTATTTTCAGGCTCCATTCAAAACCTACTAATTCAGAAATTCCAAGGATGCTGCCTAGCCATTTGTATTTTAATAAACTCTTTAGGTGATTCTGATGCAGGCTAAGGCTTGAAAACCTCTGTGCTAGCCATTGGGAATTCATCCTTTACATGCACTTTTCCATTTAATTTGGACAATTCCACTGGATAGTTTAAATTGCTCCCATTTTAAGATGAAGGAAATTAGACTCAAGTTTGTGTAAGGGCACTTAGCTGGTCAGTGGCCCAGGAGGAACTGGAACTCAGTTCTGTGGAATTCCAGAACCCCAGTGAGAATATGGAGGACGTATTTTGGGTGTATGTGATCACTGATGCACTGAGTAGTTAAAAATTCATGATGTGGGAGAACTTCAGGGCAGGATGAAGAGGGAAAGTTAGAGAAAGACAAATAGAACCATATCTGTTTTTTTAATGGATGATATTCAAGCCCAGGATCTGTAGCAAGTTAAACCTATAGAGGTTATCCCTTTTACAAGATGTGGCCAAGATAACAGGCAACAGACCACATCAAAGAAACCTTCCAGTGGACCCCTAGCATTTAAGGACTTGAATTGTTTTTTGTTTGTTTGTTTGTTTTGAGGTGGAGACTTGCTCTGTCACCCAGTCTGGAGTGCAGTGACGTGGTCTCAGCTCACTGCAACCTCTGCCTCCCAGGTTCAAGCGATTCTCTTGCCTAGTAGTTTGGATTACAGGTGCCCACCACCACACCCAGGTAATCTTTTGTAATTTTAGTAGACTCAGGGTTTCACCATGTTGGCCAGGCTGGTCTCAAACTCCTGACCTCATGACCCACCCACCTCAGCCTCCCGAAGTGCTGGGATTATAGGCATGAGCCACTGTGCCCAGCCAAGGACTTGAATTGTTAACTCTTCACTTGAGCTATTAATATTTGATCTGTATTCAGCTCCTTTGACTTCCTTCTCAGGAAAGTCATTTTTTAAATTTTATTTTATTTATATGCATTATTTTCCCCTTGCCTAACCATGGTCCTGATGGAAAACCTTTACCTATGAGAGAGGAATGGGGTGCATGTTTTAGCAGAGGGGAATTTCAGCCCCTTCAGATCACACAGGATAAGACAGTTTTCTACCCTCTCTGAGGTCAGAGCTTGCTGCTGTAGCAGCCCTGGGTCTTGTGGTTTCCTTTCACATACAAGTTATTTTTCACACTTGGCAAAACACCTAGAAACCAAGTTCCTCTCAACACTCAGGGAGATGAAACTCAGGAAGGACAAAAAATGAAAATGAAAATATATTATGGCAGAGTGGTTGGAGAAGAAATGGGGTAGGGGCTGACAGGATTATGAGCAAAGGAAACAGAATGTGCTGGTGACCCCAGTGAGTTCACCTCAAAGGTTACAGCCAGGGTTCCTCTATGCACACTTTGACTCATTTGTTCTGTTTCAACAAATGGTTACAGCCAGGGTTCCTCTATGCACGCTTTGACTCATTTGTTCTGTTTCCATGCACTGAGACGGTGGGGTTGGTGGGAGGCAGAGAAAGTGGAGGAAGACCACAAGTAAAGCTACAAAAATTCAGATCATGTAAAACCTGATGAGGGAGAAGGTTTTGAATCCATAATTCACTCAGCCCACAATTACACATATCTGACTGTAACATACCCAGATTCAAGCCTGGAGTGATTTTCCATTTTCTGTAATAAAACATTCAGGATCCAAACTTAATTATGAGTTTCTGCAAAAATCATCTGCTCAAAACTCCAGCCTTATTTCTATACAATCTGACTTCCCATCTCAAGAATCTAGCCATCCTTGACTTCCTTTGATTAACTAAGAGCTCCATGTTTTCACTTCTCTTGGAATATGCTTTATCTTATTCCTGAAAATACTTCTAATCTCTTTCCCTAACTTCTACTCACTATTCAATTTCAGCTAAAACAATGTTACTTTTTCTAAGAAGTCTTTTCCAGCTACCCCCACTAGTAGTTTAGCAGATCCTCTATGCACTCTTAAAACACCCTAGTGTTCTCCTTAATAACATTCATTATGCTACAGTTTTTGTTCACTGTCATGTTTGTCTGAGAAAGGAGGTAGTGACAGTGAAAAGGTGATGATGATAAAAATAAGAGGAGGAGGCTTTTATAGGATGGGCATGGAAGAAAGTAAAATATTCGATTGATGATTACAGTTATACAGTTACCTTATTTGGTCTACCCTGTTGTAAAGTCCATAGTTATGTTTGCTGGCTACTTCTAATTAGTTGAGCTTAAGTTCTGTTTTTATTTAATATTAAACATTTACAAGAAATAACTCAAGTTAAATCTTGCTTATCTTTGCAAATCAAGCAAGGTCAAGGTCATTCGCAAGTCCTAAATGCTTTTGTCTGCTCAGGGATTCTCTGGGTCTGGTCTCCATTTTAATTTACTTTAACAAAAAGAGATGAAACCCTGAAACCAGATCCAGCTAGAACTAGGGCAATCGAAGAGAGAATTGCTCTGTCTTAGAAATGGATAAGATTACTTATGAATATCAAAGCAAAAATCCAGAATTAGCTATTAACAAATAGAATCCAGCAATGCCTTGTATGATTAAGATTTGTCTAAGTATGCAAATAATTCAATATTAGGAAATATTTTTATATAATTTAATGTATTACAAAGCTATGAAGCAACATAATCTGATCACCTCCTTAGCTGTTGAAAGGTAATTTGGTAAAATTAAATGTCTAATAATTGGTTCCTTTCCCCCATGATAAAATTTTTTAGCTCAACCTCAAAGCCTGCATCTAGTTTAGTGGGAAACATTGAGATATTGCCACAAAAGTTAGGAACAAGATAAGGAAGCCTACTATCATTGTGATTACTTAGCATTCTCTTAGATACCAGCCAAAATAAATTAACAGTGAAATCTACCAACTTCCTTGGCATTTGTGCCTTTCTTTTCTGGTCCAGATGAAATCTTTAAAACACTCTTTTTTCACTTTTGAGAAGAGACAGTTGGCCCACATGACAGCAAATAACTACTGATTAACCTTCACATTTGAACTGTTTATTTTGTATAATGGCATGAAAGAGAATTTCAAACACAGACACGTCGTGGGATTCTTTGATAGGAAGCTCAGTGAAAATTCAAGAGAGGAAGTAGACAGGAGTTTCAGTTTTCCTTTCTTTTTTTCTTCGAGCTGAGCTATAAGGTAACAGGTCTGAACAGGGAGCCAGCTGTTTCTTTTGACAGTAAATCAGGTAAGCCCAGATTCACATAAAGTTCTGCAGTGTTGATTTCTAGGTCCCAAGTCATGCACAAACATTTTCATTTTTCTTAGAACAAATTTGTTCTATTTTAAGGGAAACAATTTAGAGTGACTGCTTTTTCCTTAAGTGAAGCAGTTTACAGGAAACCAATGTAATTTAGTTTACACGTTACTGGCAAACAAAGAATTCCCATAGCACAAAGCCAACAAAAAGTGCTCATGGGGAAGAATTTGGGCATTAACATGTGGCTTTAAGTTTTCTGTGCTTGTAGGCTTGGTCTGTGCCTGCCAGATTTAAGCAAGAGAAATTACCTGTAAAAATGTACCGATACTTCTCACTCCATAGTAGTTCCTAGATTGCAAGAGCTTCATAACCAGTGGCTGCTGGGGAATGAGGAAAATTCAAGCAATTGACGGGTCAAGTGAAGTGTATTTCTGGCTTAAAGGACTGCACAGTTTCCCAGAGTCATACTCTTAATTCATTGAGTCTCTCAGCAAAGACTCAACAGGAGGGAGGAGGTTTGGAGAGAGTAGAGGAGGGAAGGAGGGAAAAACAGAGAAGGGAGCCAGGCGGACCTGTGAGAGGAAGGGAGAAAGGAAATGAGAGAGAGATGGGAATGAGGCTTACGAATGAAACCCACTTCTCAGCTCCTCAGCAAGTGACTCCAGTTCTCTGCAAAGTACGAAGTCGTTCTTTACCCACCCACTTTGTCCCTTATGAGTAGACAAATGAAACATCGTTGTTTAGAAATATAAGGATCTTGGCTGGGCGTGGTGGCTCCCACTTTTAATTCCAGCACTTTGGGAGGCCGAGGTGGGCAGACCATTTGAGGTCAGGAGTTTAAGATCAGCCTGTCCAACATGGTGAAACCCTGTCTCTACTAAAAATACAAAAATTAGCTGGGTTTCGTGGTGTACACCTGTGATCCCAGCTACTCGGGAGGCTGAGGCAGGAGAATCGCTTGAACCCGGGATGTGGAGGTTGCAGTGAGCCAAGTTTGTGCCACTACACTCCAGCCTGGGTGACAGGAAAGAAGAAAGAAAGAGAGAGAGCGAGAGAGAGCGAGAGAGAGAGAAAGGAGGAGGAAGCAAGGAACCAATGAAAAGAAAGAAAGGAAAGAAACAGGAAGGAAGGAAAGAAAATTAAAAAATAAATATAAGCATCTTTCATGATTTAGAACTGAAAAATAAGTTTTTTTGTCTCTCTATCCCTTAGGAGCAGCAATGGACCAAATCGAATGCAGTCACTCAGGTAAGGAAGTGACTTCATCTGTGTGTGTGTGTGCGTGTGTGTGTGTGTGTGTGTGTGTGTGTGTGTCTTCTGATGATGTTGGGACAAAATTAAAAAGGGTGAGAGATCTTATTCTAACTCCCACAACTACTAACAACACCAGCAGCTGCAAATTGTGGGGGATTTTTATTTTGTTTGGTTGCTCATTTGTTTGGTTTGAGACAATGTCGCTCTGTCGCCCAGGCTGGAGTAAAGTGGTGCGATCTTGGCTCACTGCAACCTCCGCCTCCTGGGTTCAAGCGATTCTCCTGCCTCAGCTTCCCGAGTAGCTGGGACTAAAGGTGCCTGCCACCATGCCTGGTTAAATTTTTTTTTTTTTGGTATTTTTAGTAGAGATGGGGTTTCACCATATTGGCCAGGCTGGTCTTGAACTCCTACCTATGATCTGCCCGCCTCGACCTCCCGAAGTGCTGGGATTACAGGCATGAGCTGCCGCACCCAGCCTGAAAATTGTTGAGATACTCACAGGATCCAAAATATGCATCCAGGCTTTTCCCTTATGCATGGATCTTTCGGATCTCTTTGAAATATTCCTTCTCTTACCAGTCGTCTCTTCCCTGTCTCTCATTTCTCTGGATTCTTTGTCTCTCTGTCTGTCTGTCTCTCTCCTTCCCTTCCCTTGTCCTCTCTCTCTCTCTTCTTCCTGCACCTGTTTCTGCTCTCTATCTGTATGGTATGGGCTTCTCTCTGTGTGTCTTGACCTCCCCTTTCCCACTCCCTCCTCCTCACTCTCTGCCCCTCACCATGCCTGTCTTCAGTCTCTTACATCAAGAAGAGCCCAGATCTCCCTCCCCTCCAAGTTCCCTTCACACTCAACCCTCATCTGTGAGAAATAGGGGTCTCTCACTTCATTGTGTCTGGAACTTGTTTACTGAACAAGCTGAACTCTGAGATCCAAATGAGAAACAACTTTTTTTCCTCCCAGCACTGCCTCTTACTGTGCAATCTTAACTTCTTTCTGGGGGGCATGAGGGCAGAGGGACTGAGTCTCGGTCTGTGGCACAGGCTGGAATGCAGTGGCGTGATCTCGGCTAGTGAGATCACCTTCATCTTGGGTTCAAGTGATTCTCCTGCCTCAGCCTCCAGAGTAGCTGGGATTACAGGCGCCCGCCACCATGCCTGGCTAATTTTTGTATTTTTAGTAGAGATGGGGTTTCACCATGTTGGCCAGGCTGGTCTCAAACTCCAGACCTCAAGTGATCTGCCCACCTCGGCCTCCCAAAGTGCTGTGATTCAGGAGTGAGCCACTGCGCCCGGCCACAATCTTGATTTATTGATGCCATCTCAGACAGTTGCCTTTCTGGTTAATACAGACTGGAACAGTCTATTAATGTCACTATGACACACATATCAGGTGTTGTAGTGTTCGATGCCATCTAACGTCAAACTTACGCTCAATTTGAGTTTCTCCTTCCTCTAGCTGAGACTCAGCCTGAGCTCTGGGACCTTCCAGCTCTGCCTCCTCAACCCCTATGCTAGCTCCCCCTTCCCCATCGGGCAGGAGGACGGGCGACTGGAGGAAGGAGGTGGAGTGCTTGCATCTGATTTCCTTGCAGCCTTCTCCTGGCTGGTCTTCACTGCCATCCCGTGCCCCATCATAGCAGATGCCCTCCACTGTGCAAGGACACTGTGGCGGCTCCACGGGGCTGATGCACTGCATGCCTCCCGCCAGAGGCTGTGCACTCTCTGGCTGACTTCTCCAACTAGACCTCTGCTCCCACCCTCATGGCACCCTTGGCCTCCTCTTACTCTTACCATTACTCCCCTTTCCATACGAGGCAGGCCTTTGGGCAGGGCCTCATCAAGGCAGCTGTGCCTAGTTATTTTCTGGAGGATCCCTTCTGTCCATGGGAAACCCCTTCAGCCATTGTTGCTTTCTCCTTATCCTAGTCTCCTAGGTGGGTCTAGTTAGCCTTCTAAATTTAGAATTCTCCAGAAAGGAAATAGACACCAATTTCCACGTTTATACATGTCTCCAAATTCCACGTAACATCTTACATCCCTCAAAAATTTTCTCAAGAATTCTCTTTGCTTTGCTGCCCTTGGATAGGCCTACCAGTTTCTGTCATTCAGCAGACACCCATCTGGGAAAGGACCTACCTATCTCTCAACTTCGGTGACATGCCCAGAATTTATGAGTGGATGTTTTAAAGACCCTCTCACTTGGCTTTGGATGGAGAGAATTCTCTTCCCTATACCCTCCCCACAGGAGAGAATGAGGCAGCACTCCCTAGGAGGCCAGCTCAGGATTCTCACCAGTTCCCGGTCCTTTTCAGGGACTGCCTCGATTTCTGTTTTCATGGGCGAGAGGAACATCAAAGGTACAGTTTGGCCACCTCTAAGCAAGCTCCGGTGAGGCGTATCAGGAGCTGCTTGGCTGCTGTTTTCAGAATATAGACATTTGTAATGTAAAGCCTGCTTCCTTTTAAGTAAAAGTGTCCATTGCATGTCTACTGTGAGGTCATAACTTCACTGAGCGTACAGAAAATAAGATAAAATGTCCATGAATTTTGGCCAATTTGGGTGAAAGAGAAAATACTTACATATATGCAGCAAGGGTTGGCATGGCAGCATGGCAAAGCACGGATACTTCAGGTGTAGGAAGAAAATGGGCAGGTTCAAATGCCAGCTTTTCATTCACAAAATTGGTTAATTTCAACAGGCCAAGTTCTTGGGCAAGTTGCAGATTTATGTATAAATTAAGGTGAATAAAAGGAACCAGTGGGTAAAAAGGTTAACAAACCCTTTCCCTTTCTGCCTGAGAATTTAACCTTTGGTTAAATGTTTTAGCTCAGATTATCTAGTAATTTAATAAGAGTAAAATGTCTGTAACATTATTAGAATCTTTGCTTATGGTGGAAAACTTCTCTTGATGGGTGGATTGTATCTCTACTGGAAGAACTATAAATACATGCTAGGAAGCTATGTTTACTTCCCTGAGCCAGAGTGACTCTTGTAACTCTCATGTTCCTTGCAGGGAATCTGGAAGCTAAGCCCCAGAGTTGCTACAAGAGACACTGGCTCCTGTGAGTCCAGGTGGCTTCTATACCTGCCCAAGGTGCCATCTCCTTGTCCTGGGATATCCCCAGGTGACTGTTTGCAGTGTTCCATGAATTGCTTCATAAACTTCCACTAGGTGGAAGGCCCAACATTGTCCCTCTGGCAAGCTAAGATTTCCATTCTTCTGAGTAGACTAGTATCCGAGTGAGGCCCATGGCAGTCCTGTGAGCCCAAGAGGTCATTTGAACCACTGGTGGGCATTGCAGCACCTAACCCTAACTCATACTATTGCTAGGAGAAGTAAATTAGGTAATGGAGTTAAATCACTTGGCGCAGATCCTGGCACATTAAAAGTGCTCAGTAAATGGTAGATTTCATTAACTATTTGGGTGACTTTGTCCAAGTTACTTAACCCCCTGCATACAAGTTGCCTCCTCTATAAGGAGGTTGCTATAAACAATCCTAGCCTAATTTTCACTAAGTGCTTAAGCGCACCAGCAGTCTTTTAAGTTCTTTACGTATATTAACTTATTTAATCCTTAGAACAGCACACATGGAATAAACCACCATCTTCTCCAGAGGCAGAGAAATTAATTAGTTGTCCAACATCACATGACTAGCAATGGAAAGACAATTAAAACTAAGCAATCCAGCTTCAGATTATTTATTCTTCACCACTGCATGCTGCCTCTCAGAAAGCTCATTTTCTTTGTACAATCTAAGTTTCTGCTAAGCTCTGATATTCTGTAGTCAATGTAGACTTTCTTTCTCCAACTTTCTCTCTGCAACATGAGAGTAGAGAACAGCTAAACCCCAAAAGGCAATGGGCTTAGCAGGAGAGTCTTTGTTTGGAAATTCCCCCTAGAAAGATTTGTCTGTTATCATGATATTCCATTTCATTCATATAGGTCAGATGTTCCTCTCTTACAGTAAAGGAATCAAGGGGTTAACCCCCAGGAACCAGAGTCACCCTGCCTTGCAAGTTAAATCTCTCCTCTCTCCACTACAAAGCTGCAACTTGATTCTTCCATGAACCCGCCCTGGACAAGTCATTCCTTTCACTGCCATGTGGGCCAGCAGAAATGGTACCATGGCTCCTATGCTTTCCCTTTTTACGTGTCTGAAACACATTTTTTCCCCAAAGCCTCAAGCTCCTTCATATCTCTATCTCCATTCACCCCTCTCCCCAGAACCTTACCCACGTTGAAGGGAATTGGGGAAGGAGAGAGGGAAGTTTACCATGTTCTATGACCATTTTATACAAAACTTATGCCATCCTTTCTAAGCAAAATTATTATATCTTTTATGAGATATCAGTTGTTTCTTCATTAATAAAAATAATTTTACACTGCTCATTCTACTATTTTGCTGGTCCGGCTGCTTCCCTGTTAGTCATGACCCCACTCTGCCCAGCCAAGGTCATATAACAGAGCCAGTCACTTGGCCCACATTGAGATGGAACCCATGGCCTTGCCTATACATCTCTGATCTCCAGAAAACTTTTCTTCTAGAGACCCAGGACTGAATAATTCAGGCAAGCATTACATGATGAGAAATGTTTCTAAATCTATCTCATCCCCAAGTATGTTTCCCTAGGCTCCAACTTGGCAACACCCTGCAGTCCTAGAGAAGTTAGCTTTCATTTCATACATGAAATAGATTGTGAGAGTATCTTTTCATGTGACAGGGAATACCTCCTTATTATTAAAAATATTCCACTGCCATGGCCAGTGTAGTGATAACACAGTCCACTTGCTCCTCACAGGATCACTTACAAAGGGCCAATGTGCCAGCAGATCTGAGCTGATTATCATCCTGGTGGGCAAAACAGGAACCGGCAAAAGTGCTGCAGGGAACAGCATCCTCAGGAAGCAAGCATTTGAATCAAAGCTGGGTTCCCAGACCTTGACTAAGACTTGCAGCAAAAGTCAGGGAAGCTGTGGAAATAGAGAGATGGTCATCATTGACACACCCAATATGTTTTCTGGGAAGGACCACTCTGAAACCCTGTACAAAGAAGTGCAGAGATGCTACTTGCTCTCTGCACCAGGACCCCATGTGCTGCTCCTGGTGACTCAGCTGGGCCGCTATACCTCACAGGACCAGGAAGCTGCACAGAGGGTGAAGGAGATCTTTGGAGAGGATGCCATGGGACACACAATTGTCCTCTTTACCCACAAGGAAGACCTCAGTGGTGGCTCCTTGATGGATTACGTGCACGACTCGGATAACAAAGCCCTAAGCAAGCTGGTGGCAGCATGTGGTGGGCGAATCTGTGCCTTTAATAACCGTGCTGAAGGGAGCAATCGGGATGACCAAGTGAAGGAGCTAATGGACTTGATTGAGGATCTGTTGATGAAGAAAAATGGTGATCACTATACCAATGAGCTGTACAACCTAGTACAGAGGCTTGAATGTGGACCTGTGGGGTCAGATGAAAGATTAAAGGATTTCAAAGAGAGCCTTATGAAGTACATGGAAACTCAGAGAAGTTACACAGCCTTGGCTGAAGCAAATTGCCTAAAAAGAACCTTAATCAAAACACAACTGTGTGTTTTATTTTGTATTCAGTTGTGTCTCAGATTGCTAATTCTGTTGTTTTGCATATTGTGCAGCATGTGTAATTTGTTTTGTTGCTTACTCTTTAGTATGTGCAATTTATTCTGCAGCTTGCTGTTTATTATACCCAAAAAGTTAATGATAATTTTGAGAACGGTTATTAGACTAGAACGCAGGACTCCTAGGTTATAGTTACAGATCCCAGTTATTATTTACTCACTGTCATTTAGTGGGAGAATAAAAGTGCTTTCCCTGTAAAATGTGATATCTGATGTCAGAGTTGAGATTCTATGAAATGTTTAAATCTTAGCATCACTGCAATTATTAATGAACCAAATCAAACTATAAGTTACTGTTTGCATTGAAATGTAATGTCAAAGCCTTTTGAAATCTGTAAACACAAAATTCCTATTATTTGCAAATCTGTAAAGCCAGTTTTATATTCCTAAAAACTCCTTTTCTTCTTTGTAGTACTACTATTTCTACTGAATATAATGAAAATGGCAATAAAATAATAATACATAAAATGTAAAGTTCCTTTGGTCATATGTCGTTAATTCTCTTCTACATGTTTCTCCTTAGAAGATGGTAAGTGGACACATGACTCATTTTAGCTATATTTTAGCCCTGACCTCCTTCAGATTTATCATTGAAACATAGGTAAAGACAAATGTCAGACAAGATGGTGGACTTGATATTTTGAAGCATCATCTTGCTAGATGCAAATAGAGACTACATTTATTAAAAGAAACAGAATTTTTATAGTTGATGAGTTCACCAGAAAAGTAAAGAAAATTCCAAAGGTGGAGCAAACAATATATTTTATAAAATGAGGAACACAAACTGAAATTGAGGCCGATGAGGAATAAGTGAACAAGGAAGCCAGAGTTGACCAATAGACAAATGCCAATACCAATCCTGAGATGAAGAAATTAATCTTGGGTTGTCAGTAAAATTGGAGAGCCGATTCAGAAGCTTCTACATTAAATTAGGACCTTCCAAAAGACTAAAACTATTCCAGATTAGTTGAATTCTTGACATCCAGTAGAAGCAAACACAAATCTTCTCTAGAGGAAAACATCT
Organism: Cacajao melanocephalus; assembly: GCA_963573385.1. NCBI lineage: Eukaryota > Metazoa > Chordata > Mammalia > Primates > Pitheciidae > Cacajao > Cacajao melanocephalus. The sequence goes on from CAUYLG010008874.1 coordinate 189,412, forward strand.
CCAATTTACTTGAGTATTCAGATGGAATTAATTCAGTAAAGTGAACCCAAATCATATCCCTAGGAATAAAATCAAAAAGATGAAAAAACCCAACAGAAGTAGACTTAGCAACTTTAATATTACAGTACTAGTTACAGCGTATTAAGTAGCTATGAAATATTTTTAAAAATATCATACACACAGCCCAAATGAAAAAGAAACAAAAAACTACTAAAGATGATGAGCTATATTTGAAAAAACTCATAAAATTTTACTAAATCATTTTATAATTGATTTTTTAAAAAATTAATGATAGATACTCCTATTAATGGTGGAGAAGTGAATTGATTACATAAACTACTCCATGGGTATTAATTATAGAAAGTAGACAGATGAAAAAAGAGAGTTTCTCTCAAACATTGCATGCATTTGTACTAAAATCTGAACAACAAAAGATGCAGACTATCACTGCTTCTATTTAGCATTTTACCACACATCTTATCTATCTAATAAGAAAAGAAAAAGAAATAAAAATAAAAGGTATGAGTACTGTTAAGAAAAACAATAATTTTTAGATAGATAATTAGAGGTAATACAAGTAGAGCAATGACTCTCAATATAATAGCAGCTTTTTAAAAGCGATGACACTTCCATATCCTGACAACAGGCAGAAAAACTGAATTTATAAAATAGAGTCCAGACTTCCTTGTCAGATGAAAATACCCTAACAAGGATGAGATACTCCCTTCCTGCTCCATGTGAAACAACAAAAAAATAGACAAATGATATTAAATGACAGTGTTGAAGGCAATGAACATCAGGTAATAAAAAAGAGTAATCACTGAGAATTGGAAAAGAAGACAAGACTTTCAATTGTTCCAGCCCCCTGTCTTGAGAGAGTTTTCAGGTTACATCACAGAGAGGGTATAGCAGACAGACCCTATGTTGACTTCAAATGATTCCTGGCTCCTGGTGTTCACACCTTTGCAGAACTCCTCCGCTTGAGTGTGGGTGGGATCTGAGACCTACTTCTAACCAATAGAACATGGCACAGGTGATGGAATGTCACTCCAGGGATTTATATGGCTGCACAAGGACTTGCTTTTCTTCTCCTTTTGGCCTTCAAGGAGCAAATTTCCATTTTGTGAACTGCCTATGAACAGGGCTAAGTGGCAGAGAACTGCAGGTGGCCTATAGCCAACAGCCAGGAAAAAGTCAAAATCCTCAGTTGCAGCCACAAATAAACAAATTCTGTCAACATCCTGAGGTTTCAGATCTTTCCCCACTCAAGCCTCTGCTAAAACTTAAACTGGCATTACAGCCTGGTGAAACCCCAAAGCAGAGAACATACAGTTAAGCTATGTCTGCACTCCTTGCCCACATTAATCTTGAGATAATAAATCTATGCTATTTTAAGTTGCTAAGTTCGTGGTAATTTCTTACGCAGCATTAAAAAAATTAACATTTATGGAAACCAGGTGGAGCCTGGCAGACTTCCTGATTTGAGAAGATGGAACTGGGATTCTGGAGATACAAAAGTGGCTAAGAGTTCACAGAACAGAGTCTGGGAGAGGAGAGAGCTGCACAGAGGAATCCAGGACCTGAAGAGAGTCTTCCTTGAGTCTTCAATTGAATACTGATCAGCACACGCATGTGGTGAAGCACCCTGAGGTGACAAAAAGAACCAGTCAAGAAGATTAGAGAAAACAGTGTCCTGTACTCACTACAGACCAAGAATAACATTTGCCCCCACCAGAAAAACAAAAAAAGCTTGTGATTTGTGTGGCATTGGGTAGAGTTCACAGAAGAACCTTGCCTCAGTAGTGGGAAATAATTGGTTCTAGACTGAAAACATATCAAGTATACCTAACAAATCTTAAAAGCAAGACATGAAGGATCAAACTGTTTCCAAGTAACTTAAATGCATCCCAGAAGAAAGCTCAAGAATATTTACAGAAGTACAATAATATTCAGCACGTAACAAGGTCAAAACCAGATGTCTGGCATCCAATAAAAAAATACCAAACATGAAAATATTCAATAAAATACTGGCAAACTGATTGCAACAGCACATCAAAAAGCTTATCCATCATGATCAAGTAGGCTGCTTTATTCCAGGGATGCAAGGCTGGTTCAACATACACAAGTCTATAAACGTAATCCACCACACAAACAGAATCAAAGACAAAAACCACATGATTATCTCAATAGAGGCAGAGAAGGCCTTTGACAAAATTCAACAGTGCTTTATGCTAAAAACTCTCAATAAACTACGTATTGAAGGAACACATCTCAAAACAATAAAAGCTATTTATGACAAACCTACAGCTAATATCATACTGAATGGGCAAAAACTAGAAGCATTCCTTTTGAAATCCGGCACTAGACAAGGATGCCCTCTCTTACCACTCCTATTCAATATAATATTGGAAGTTCTAGCCAGAGCAATTAGGCAAGAAAAAAAAATTAAAGGGTATTCAATTAGAAAAGGAGGAAGTCAAATTGTCCCTATTTGCAGACAACAGGATTGTATATTTAGAAGACCCTATCATCTCAGCCCAAAATCTCCTTGAACTGATAAGCAACTTCAACAAAGTCTCAGGAAACAAAATCAATGTGCAGAAATCACAAGCATTTCTATACACCAATAACAGACTAACAGAGAGCCAAATCATGAGCAAACTCCCATTCACAATTGCTGCAAAGAGAATAAAAAACCTAGGAATACAACTAACAAAGAATGTAAAGGACCTCTTCAAGGAGAACTACAAACCACTGCTCAATGAAATAAGAGAAGACACAAACAGATGGAGAAACATTCCATGCTCATAGTTAGGAAGAATCAATATCGTGAAAATGGCCATACTGCCCAAAGTAATTTATAGATTCAATGCTATCCCCATGAAGCTACCAATGACCTTCTTCACAGAACTGGAAAAAACTACCTTAAACTTCATATGGAACCAAAAGAGAGCACACATGGCCAACACAATCTTAAGCAAAAAGAACAAAGCCAGAGGTACCATGCTACCTGATTTCAAACTGTACTACAAGGCTACAGTAATCAAAACAGCATGGTACTGGTACCAAAACAGATATATAGACAAATGGAACAGTTGCCCTGTAGGCAACACCACACATCTACAATCATCTGATCTTTGACAAACCTGACAAAAACAAGCAATGGGGAAAGGATTCCCTGTTTAATACATGGTGTTGGGAAAACTGGCTAGCCATGTGCAGAAAGCAGAAACTGGACCCTTTCCTGACATCTTACACTAAAATTAACTCCAGATGGATTAAAGACTTAAACATAAGACTTAACGCCATAAAAACCCTAGAAGAAAACCTAGGCAAAACCATTCAGGACATAGGCATAGGCAAGGGCTTCATGACTAAAACCCCAAAAGCATTGGCAACAAAAGCCAAAATAGACAAATGGGATCTAATTAAACTCCAGAGCTTCTGTACAGCAAAAGAAACAATCATTAGAGCGAACTGGCAACCAATAGAATGGGAAAAAATTTTTGCAATCTACCCATCTGACAAACTGCTAATATCCAGAATCTACAAAGAACTCAAACAGATTTACAAGAAAAAAACAAACAAGCCCATCCAAAAGTCAGTGAAGGATATGAACAGACACTTTTCAAGAGAAGAGATATATGAAACAAACAAACATATGAAAAAATGCTCATCATCACTGATTATTAGAGAAATGCACATCAAAACCACATTGAGATACCATTTCATGCCAGTTAGAATGGCAATCATTAAAAAATCTGGAGACAAGAGATGCTGGAGAGGATGTGGAGAAATAGGAACATTTTTACACTGTTTGTGGGATTGTAAACTAGATCAATCATTGTGGAAGACAGTGTGACACTTCCTCAAGGACCTAGAAATAGAAATTCCATTTGACCCAGCAATCCCATTACTGGGTATATGCCCAGAGGATTATAAATCATTCTGTTATAAAGACACATGCACACATATATTCATAGCAGCACTTGTTTACAATAGCAAAGACCTGGAACCAACCCAAATGCCCATTGATGATAGTCTGGACAAGGAAATGTGGCACATGTACACCATGGAATACTATGCAGCCATAAAAAACCAATGAGTTTGTGTCCTTTGTAGGGACATGGATGAATCTGGAAACCATCATTCCCAGCAAACTGACACAAGAACAGAAAATCAAACACCGCATGTTCTCACTCATAGGCGGGTGTTGAACAATGAGAACACATGGACACAGGGAGGGGAGCATCACACATTGGGGTCTGTTGTGGGGGGCAAGGGAGGGACAGCAGGGGAGGGTGGGGAGGTCAGGGAGGGACAACATGGGGAGAAATGCCAGATGTAGGTGACGGGGGGATGGAGGCAGCAAACCACATTTCCATGTGTGTACCTATGCAACAATCCTGCATGATCTGCACATGTACCCCAGAACCTAAAGTACAATAAGAAAAAAAGAAAATCAGCAAGAAAATATGACCAATGATGAAGAAATAAATCAATGAATAAATACCAGCTCAGAACTGACAAAAGTGTTAGAATTATCAGCCAAAGACAATTAACACGGTTCTTACATCTGTGTTCTATATGTTAAAATAGTTAAGTAGTAAGATGGAAGACATTAAAAAGATCCAAATTTAACTTCAAGATAAAACCTACCATAAAAGATATAAGAAGTACATTGAATAGGGTTAGCAAAATATTAGACTGAAAAGAAAAGATTAGTGAATTTAACGATCATCTAAATAGATGCAGAAAAGGCTTTCGATAAAATTCAAAATCCTTCATGTTAAAAACCTCTCAGTAAACTTAAGTATTGAAGAAACATTCCTTCCAAATAATAGGAGCTATCTATGACAAACCCACAGCCAACTTCATACTGAATGGGCAAAATCTGAAAGTATGCGTCTTGAAAACTGGCACAAGACAAGGATGTCCTCTCTCACCACTCCCATTCAACATAGTATTGAAAGTCCTGGACAGAGCTCTCAGGCAAGAGAAAGAAATAAAAGAGTACCAAAAGAGAGTTTGTTTCTCTCTTCCAAGTGGGAAGAAAGAAATTTACACTATCCTGTTTGCAGACAATTTGAGCCTGTATCTAGAAAATCCCATAGTCTCAGCCCAAAAGCTCCTTCAGCTGATAAGGAACTTCAGCAAAGTCTAAGGATACAAAATCAATGTACAAAAATCACTAGCATTCCTATATGCCAACAACAGTCAAGGCAAGAGCTAACTCAGGAATGCAATCTCATTCACAATTGCCTCAAAAAGAAAATAGTTAGGAACACAGCCAACTAGGAAAGTGAAAGACCTCTATAATGAGAACTATAAAACACTGCTTAAAGAAGTCAGAGATGACACAAACAAATGGAAAAATATATACTATGCTCATGGATAAGAAGAATCAATACCTTTAAAATGACCATACTGCCCAACGTAATTTATAGATTCAATGTTATTCCTAGCAAACTACCAACGACATTCTTCACAGAACTAGAAAAAAAAACTATTTTAAAATTCATATGTAATCAAAACAGCATTAATAGCCCAGGTGATCCTGAGCAAAAAGAACAAAGCTGGAAGCATCATGCCACCCAACTTCAAACTATACTGCAGAGCTACAGTAACCAAAATAGCATGGTACTGGTACAAAAACAGACACATAGGCCAATGGAACAGAATAGAGAGGCCAGAAATAAGGCCACCCACCTACAACCACCCGCCAAAATTAAGCAATGGGAAAAGGACTCCCTATTCAATAAATGGTGCTGGGATAACTGGCTAGCTAGGCTAACCATATGCAGAAGATTGAAACTGAACCCCTTCCTTATGCAATATACAAAAAATCAACTAAAGACAGATTAAAGACTTAAATGTAAAACCCAAAAACTATAAAAACCCTGGAAGACAACCTATTATTCTGGCCATAAGAACTGGCAAAAATGTCATGATGAAGATGCCAAAGACAATTGCAATAAAAGCAAAAATTGACAAATAGCATTCAATTAAAGAGCTTCTGCACAGCAAAAGAAATTATCAGCAGAGTAAACAGACAACCTACAGAATGGGAGAAAACTTTTGCAAACTATGCACCTGACAAAGGTCTAATATCCAGCATCTGTAAGGAAATTAAGCAAATTATTAAGGAAAAAACAAACGAACAATCCCATTAAAAAGTGAGTAAAGGACATGAGCAGACACTTTTCAAAACAAGACATACATGTGAGCCAGCAAGCATATGGAAAAACAAAAGCTCAATAGCACTGATCATTAGAGAAATACAAAATAAAACTACAATGAGATACCATCTCACACCAGTCCAATGGCTATTACTAAAAAGTAAAAAAAAAAAAAAAAAAAAAAAAAAAAAAAAATGCTGGCAAGGTTGCAGAGAAAAGGGAACACTGATACGCTGTTGATGAGAGTGTCAATTAGTTCAACCATTGCAGAAAACAGTGTGGCAATTCCTCAAAGAGCTAAAAACAGAACTACTACTCAACCTACCAATCCCATTACTGGGTATATACTCAAAGAAATATAAATCATTCTATCATAAAGACACACATGCATGTGTATGTTCATTGCAGCACTATGGCAAAGAATGGAATGGCAAAGACATGGAATCAACCTAATACCCATCAATGGTAGACCGGATAAAGGAAATGTGGTACATATATGCTATGGAATACTACACAGCCACAGAAAAGAATGAGATCATGTCCTTTGCAGGAACATGAATGGAACTGGAGGCCATCATCCTTAGAAAACTAATGCAGGAACAGAAAACCAAATACACATGTTCTCATGTGGGAGTCAAATGCTGAGAACACATGGACACAAAGAGGAGAACAACAGACACTGGGGCCTACTTGAGGGTGGGGGATGGGAGAAGTAAAAGGAACAGAAAAAATAACTATTGGATACTATGCTTAGTATCTGCATGGCAAAATAATCTGTACAACAAACCTTGTGACACAAGTCGACCTGTAAAATAAACCTGCACATTTACCCCTGAACCTAAAAATTTAAAAAGAGAAAAGATTAATGAACTTGAAGACAGAGCAATAGAAATGTCCCAACAGAGAAAACACACACACACACACACACACAGAGAGAGAGAGAGAGAGAGAGAGAGAGAGAGAGAGAGAATAATAGTCACTTTCAAAGAACAGAGCTTCAGTGAGCTCTGGGACAACCTCAACCGGAATGAATATGTAACTGGATTCACTAAAAATAAAAGGAGAGTAGAACAGAAAAAATATTGGAAGCAATAATGGCCAAAAATTTTCCAAATTTTATGGAAACTCTAAGCACACAACCCAAGAAGTTCAATGAACCCCAAGCAAATAAAACATCTACATAAAGGGACATTATAATCAGGTTGATCAAAATGAATGATAAAAGGACAATTCTTAAAGCAGCCAGAGAATAAAAGAAAATATGTTATGTCCAGAGAAACAAAGATAAGGATGACAACAGATTTTCCTGAAGAACTAATGTGACAGAGAAGACAGTGAAGCAACTTACAAAGTACAATCATGTGTTGCTTAACAATGGGGATGTATTCTGAGAAGTGCACCATTAAGCTACTTCATCACTGTGTGAACATCATAGAGTGTACTTATACAAACCTAAATGGCACAGCCTACTACACACCTAGGCTATATGATATGGCCTATTGCTCCTAAACTACAAACCTGTACCACATGCTACTGTAGTGAATACTGTAGGCAACTGTAACACAATGGTAAGTATTTGTGTATCTAAACATAGAAAAAAATACAGTAAAAATAGGGTTTTATACTCTTATGGGACCAACATCATATACGTATTAGAAGAAAAACCGTCAAATTAGAATTACTGTTCAAAATTACCTTTCAAAACTGAAGGCAAAATAAAAACTTTTCCAGACATTGACTAGCTCAATTTGTTGCCAGCAGACCTGAACTACCAAAAAAAAAAAAAAAAAAAATGTTAAAAAAGGAGAATGATATCAGAGAAAAATACTGATCTATATGAAGGAATTCAGATCACCAAAAATGGTAGCCACATGAGTAAATATGTAGGGTATTCTGATTATTAATTAAATACCTTTAAAATACAATTGACTGCTTAAACAAAAATGATAACAATATAGATTGAGGTTTGTAATATATGTAAAAGTAAAACATGTGATAACAATAGGACAAAAAATCAAGAGAGGAAAAATGAAAAGATACTGTTATAAAATTTTTATGCTCTAAATAAGGTGATACAGTATCACTTTAAGGTGAACTGAGGTAAGTGAAAGCTTACCTCAGTTATAAACTCTAAAGTCAACCAATAAAATAACGAGACAAGTTATAGATAATAAGCCAACAGAGAGAGAAAAAAAGAAAGTGAAAGAAAGTGTTAGGTCGGTGTAAAAGTAACTGTGATTTTTGCAATTATGTCTGCAAAAACTGCAATTACTTTTGCACCAACCTAATATATTCAAAGAGATAATAGCTAAAAAAGTCCCAAGTCTGGGAGAGTAAATAGAAATCAAGATCCAGGAAACCCAAAGGATACCAAATAAGGTGAATCCAAAAAGACCTGTTATAATTAAATTGTCAGAAGTTAAAGACAGAGAGAGAATTTTGAAATCAGCAAGAGAAAAGGAACTTACTACATACAAGGGAATCTTCATAAGACTATTAGTAGGTTTTTCAGCACTAACTTGGCAGGCCAGAAGTGCATGGAATGATATATTCAGCGTGCTGGGGGGAGTGGGGAACTGCCAATCAACAATACTATATCAAGCAAATCTAATCTTAAAAAATGAAAAGAAGATTAAGAATTTCTCAGAAGGGGGAGAGATCCAAAATGGCCGATTAACAACAGCTCAGGATTGTAGCTCCCAGTGAAAGCACAGAGAGTGAGTGGACGCCGCAATTTCAGACAAATTTCTGTGGCCCACGAACTGGGAGATTCCCGGTGGGGGAGCCACACGTGTCGCCAGCGCGACCCTTTTGGCCAGCGCAGCTGTTTTGCCTGCGCCCCAGCGAGGCGCAGTGCTTCTCAGTGCGGAGCTTTGAGTCGGGCTCGGCTGGTCCCACCCCCACAAGGAGAACAGCAATTGGAAGCGCTGAGGACTGAGAGTTTCACAGTAAGCACAGCTGAACCCGGGAAGACCAAGCTCTGTGGGGAAGGAGCGTCTGCCAAAGGAAAACTAAGAAACAGAAAAAACTTCATCACCA